>JARJEC010067706.1:0-13513 GCA_030264575.1 Tachinus sp. AB-2021 | reverse complement strand
TATTTTATTTTATAAGACAAACTTAATGTGCGCAAAGTAAGCTAATTTTATATGTTGCTCACTTAAAAGGCCATTTATTAAAACTTTATTGAAACCACGTAAATTGGTGTAGGTTCCTATGTGTTATATATATATATATATATATATATATATATTATATTATATTATATGCCAGGTAACTGGTTTACCTGACTCAATAAGATGACAGGTTTGCAGACTTACCAGTCATCTCTTCACATCGCCAGTAAAAAACAATTTATCTTGCAAGTATTGAAAAATACTATAAATGGTTATTACAGTTATTCTATAAATAAATCACGGATTTTAATAAGATTTAATTGATTGACACTGACATTAACATTGCTTATCGTTCTAGAACAGTACGTGATTTACTTACTGCTCCAAAACAATAAATAAAATGCAATTATTCTGACGTCAAATAGAAACGTTAATCGTGCAAAAAATAATATCTTTGCATACAAAAATGAGCCATGTTTAATGTACCTTGTTAAAATTAAATTATCATACCTTCTAGTAAATAAGCCGGTCTAAGTTGCTGGGGCCCTAGAGTGATTTTGACTCCTTGCCAGGTGTCATTATGCAACCCCAAGGCCCCCAAAAGGTCGATTGATTGTCCAAGAGAGGTTGCAGAATTCAACAGTTCAGTGGGATCCAGGCCGGTTGCTGCGATTAAAAGGAATATATTAGACAACAATTTAATAAAAACATCACATTGATGTTACATCTAAGCGGTTAATTTAAACAGACGTATTTTTATTTTTATAAAAATCGGATCTTCTCAAACTAAATCTGTATTCATATTTAAGTAAAACCACGTTTTAATGGTTTTCGCAGAAATGAATAAATATTATTTTGAGTTTTAATATATACACATACATACTTATAAATTGTTGGTATACCTATATTCAAAAGACGCACTTTTTAGATCTAATGCTTTAAATTTATTTTATTAAATTAGATGTCGTTGTCATTTATTGGACTGTTACTTGATAACGTCAGCCAAAAGATCAAACGGTCAAACTTTTTTACAAAATACAAACAATTAATTGATTTTTTTGTTGCTAACTTTATTAATTCTAATTTATTGTTATTTTGAATTAGTAAATGAATAAATCCTAAAGTGTAGTAAAGTGTAGTAAACTACACATATACTCTCCATATATTCACATTTATAATATCTCCACATAAAAACAATCCATTAAAGTAAGAATCAAGTAAAAAACCATAATCGTTGTACAGAGTGGTCTACAGAAGCATAGCTGATTTGCACCGATTCACATTTTAGTAGTTCATATATTTTGTCTACCTCATTTCACTATAGATTCTTAACAAATTGAATAAAACGTTCGAATATTAAAATTATCAACTTGGCTGAACAACATTTCAAGTATAATATCACAATAAAAATCTATATATTGGATACGGACTATCATTTAGAAATATTTACTAAGTTCGACAAAAATGAAAATATACTTTAAAATACCATACAAAAACATTTGAAAGTAGAAATTTTAAAAAAATGTATCGTGATTAAATCAATAAACTAGCTATGAATGCTAGTAGTTTATAAGATTCGCAGAATGCTGATGGTAAAAATTGCTGGTTGAGAGGTCAATACTTATATATACCAAAAAACAAGACACGTTTGGATGAATTCATTTGTGTAAATTATTTTTTATTTAAAACTATAAAGTATATAATATACCTGTTACAATAAAGGTTCCAGAAAATAGCCATTGTATATAACATACATATCTGTGAACTGCTTTGAATCACGTGCTAAATAATATTATATCATATAAATTCTAATAAAATTATCAAGAAGAAATCTTCAAATTATTAAATCGGTAGCAATTTATATTATTAACAGTGTTATTTTTAAATCTCTGAAAAACTCCTGCCAAGATTTCCATTTTCTTTAATAATTGATGATTTGTCGCATCGGTCACTGAAAACATCTACGTGGACTGACATTTAGTATATAGCAATAGATTATGTTTGGAATTTAAAAATTATGAATCGCACAATTTGAGCTTTTCAAATAGAATAGTCGAAATCAATTTAACAGTATAGTAAATAATCGCGGGGATTAGAATGTGTATGCGCGTTCGAAACGAGCGCGTGATCGAATCATGTCATTTATGGCAAATTTTAAGCTGGTGTGTACCTGTGGTGTGTACGTCGTGACGTTGAAACATGCGCGTGAACATACCTTGTCATTTGTATCATGGCGCGGAGGGACTATACAAACACATTCATATCTCGAGAACGGTTGCATGTGGAGGCACCGGACAAGTTGCATCGCATTTGCAATGAAATTCTGCAACGAAAAGAACTATCGTAATATTTTTAAAAAATCCCAAACATAATATTATTAATTTTGATAAATACATCGCAATTAAAAAAATACATAGTGGTCATCTTGAAACCGATTTTTAGCAAACCGCTTGTTCAGCACACTAATAACCTATTTAGTGTGCTGAACCAATCTTATTACAAATCTTATTTTTATTCTGGATTTGATCATAAACAATTTATCTGGTCTGATCGCCCGCACTATGAATTATAGCTTCAATAGAAACAACATTAATATTAGAACATTGTTCCGTCGAGTCGCAAGGAGAAAACTTTCAGAATGTTATTTATGAAATTGCTGGCGGAATAATTGGTCTGGATATAAAATAATTCCGAGCGGACAAAATTCGAAGATTTTCAGCACAATTTGCAGCCTTAATTGGATAAACTTATGGTAAATGGAAACAATTAATCTTATAACATATTGATTGAAAGCAGTTCTACAAATATATATTATGTAAAGATATAATACAATTACAATTTCTTTTAAATACTTTAATTTGTATTGTTATTATTTATAATAAAACCATGTAGTAATATCTCACAATTAAAGTTCCCCTTTTTTCAAATTCTCATTAGTAGCACTTTTATGTACACATTCAATAAAATATGTTTGATACTTAGATGAATTCAAAATGATTAGTTCAACAGACAGTGCAGGATATTAATTATTGGTTGATATTGGTAACTAGTTTGTTTCTAATTTAGTGCGGTGATCTGATTGGTATACTTACAAAAAAATCCATTAATCATCATTTATTTGCGTTTGAATGTTTGATGGGTAATATACAATTCCTGTACACCAGCGATACATTTTTTATAAAAAACCTCGGTATCTATAAAACAATTTCATTAAATTTTTAAAAGTTTAAAACGCCTTTTTTTAGTACATTAATATGATTTTTGTAATAGCAATAAATTAAGAAATCTGATTAAAATTCAAATTTAAATTTATAATTAATGCTAAACTACTTTTATAAAGGGTGTCGCATGAAGTGAGATCACTGCTTTACAAAATGATTTTTTTTTCTTTAAATGAATACTGCTAAACAAAATTGTAAGGTGGTTGGAAATAAAAGCAAAAATTGAAAAAAACGTTAACCAAGAATTTTATTCTCTTAAGTACATAATTTAAAATATTTAAAAATAATGACCTCCTAAACCACAAATCTAAAAAAGTTTGATCATAAAGTTACGCTCTTAGATTTTCTAGCAAATTTAGTTCCTGGTTTATCCTTTTTGATTGTTCAGCAGTAATCTGTCAACATATTTGGGTTCCACTTGTCCTGAGCCTTATGATGATAGAGAGAAACTAGGCACCAAGTTATATTAAACCGCACAAACAACCCAATTTGTACATGGTCCATGAAACATTTTTGCACATCTTCCACATCGCTAGGCCCCTGATAAAAGAAATAAGAAATAGGTTGCGTGTTACCAAAAAAGCAATTGTATAATATTATCTTGTTTGGTGTATGATTAAAATATTATAAACTAAGATACAATAAAATTGGAATTATTTATTTGCATATTTATATATTTGCTTATGTTGTTGCCTTTTGGCCTTAAAAAATACAACCTGTTGTATTAGACTTATTCTACATATTAATATACAATGAAAAATAAATAAAAACAAGTCTTCTACAAAATAATGTATATTATTTTACACTTGTTCAATTTCCTTTTTTCTTTTTATGACCGTTTTCATCAATTTTATGCATCTTACATCCCCAATCAACACTTCCTTTTTATTCATTTGTTCCTTCCTCATCGCGCTGCATTCTATTAACTGTATTAATATATGCTCAATAGTTTCATTTGCACAGCCACACATCCTGCATACTTTATTCACTCTATCCATCCAAAATTTTGACATATTTTCCTTATTCCCACATCTGAATTTTGCTTTCGCATTCGCTTTTTTTTTTCTCTTATCTTAAAGTATCTTAAGTTGAGTCTCTATTTTTTAATTTAATTTTCATTCAAATTTTTTTCATGCTTCTACACTTACTCTAGGGTAAATAAATAGAGACAATCTCTATTTATTTGCCCTAGAATAATATATGCTGACGAGTATTTATTTAATCCTAAGACCTATCTCTAATACTTTGCTTCTATCTACTACAGCTTTTCCGGTTTATTCCAACCCCAAACGTCTGCTCCATACAACATCATGCTTCTTGCTAGAGACTACCAAACAATCATATTTATAATTTTTATACTTTCAAATTTCCATTCACTTATGATTTACTTGGATATTATTAGATATATTATTTATTTATGTCAGTTAATTGTAAATTATATTTAATAAAACAAACAGCTGTAGAAAAAACTGGCAAATGAATTTAAAAAAAGTGAATCTGCTTGAAACACATACAGTAGAAGTAAAACCTTTATTACATTTACATTATAAGTACACTTTTTAAAATAAATTTCTATATGTTCTAATATAATGTTATTATATATAATTATATTAAAAAACGTTATTACTAACTTAATTATTTTTTATTAAAAATTGCAAAATATACGCTTTGCATAAATTGTGCGAGGGGAGGAAGGAAAAGTTTTTAGTACGCCATGCGTACCCTAGTTTATTTAGTAAAGGTATTACTCTTACAAAAAAGTAATAATTTGCGATATTTATTTTGTAACTGAAAACATAATATTGTGAAAGTTCAAAAGTCATATTTAAAAATTGTCTTATGAAATTTATTTGACCGTGAATGAGTGACTTAATAGTAAACAGATAATAAACCATATCAATTTATCAACTGTAATGATTTCTTATTACAATTTCTAAGATGGTTATTTAGAAAGTAAATATTTGCAAGGAATTAGAACGAACATGTTTGCAACATTTCCAAAGCTTTGCCAAAATAAATAGCATTTAATTTGTTCTTTGTCTTTCCGAGTAATAGTAATTGGATAAGTGAAGTCGACGGAACACTTGGGAATTTTCCGGTGGGAACGGCGGCAGGTGTAACAAACAGCGAATGGAGTTTAAAAGGGAACACCTCAATGATCCAATTATAAACGCCGTAAAACTATTTTCTAGAGCTCGTAATTTTGTTATTAATGCAAAAATAATTAACTGTTGGGTGAATAATCTTTATATGCATAATTACGAAATACTTACTGCTTTAATAAGCAATATTAAAAAAAAAGTTCGTTTAATGTAATATATAAATCAAACATATAAAAAATTAATTTTGATTATTCAAATTTTCTAATAATACTCAATGCGTCGCCGATATTTAAAATTACACAGATGTACAGAAGAGAGCGGCAAAACTTAAAAAGAAACTGCGATTATTACGATCAGATGGACCGAAGTGCCAGACGATTTATAAAGTAAATGCAATATTTACTATATCTACATTTGCCAAAATTGTTGGACAAGGCCGCTGCGATATTTAAATAGAATGGGACCACATGTGTAGCTTTTGATATTAAAGGGACACTCTTCATCGATACATATATTTCATCATCGTGCATTTTTTTAAATCGATCCATATTTGAAATAATTTATGTTTGTATCACAAGATTTTTTCTAATTTATAAAATTAATGTGTTTTTGTAGTTACGATTCAATTTGTTAGAATATTAATATCAATTAAATTATGTCACATAAGCATTATAAACAATGACATCGTCATCTTTAATACAACAATAGAATTTTATTGTGTTTATAGTTTTATAATAATTGAAAAATGTCTCAAAAGTTAATAAAGATTATTTAATTCTGCTTTCGGCTATTGATAAGTATAAAAACTAAATACTTGTAAAGCTAAATTATCAAAAACAAAATTAAAAAATGAATTTGTATAAAAAGATGATTAAAATTAACAAAAAATAATGTTTTTTTGCTTGTGAAATTTATGTTGATAATTGGTGTAAACACAACGTCGCTCGTCGCCCGGAATTACGACAATGGGTTCATCTTTTGTATTAGGTTCACTCTCACAAGTTACATTTTCTTTCATCAAGAAACGCTACCTTTGCTCTATTTTAAATAGAAATTTTGTATATTTTATATTTAGTTTATGAAAAAGTATAAAAATTAAAGGTACCGTGTTTGACAGTTTAGTAAAAAACCCGATGTTATATGAAGCGAACGTTTGGGGTTGGAATGAACAGGAAAAGCCGGAATCGATTCAAAATATTTTAGATGGGTTCTGTGATTGAATAAGGAAATGTCAGCATATATTATTCTAGATGAAATAATAAAGAGAGACAAAATAAGATTTAAAACAGGCAAACGAGCATTAAAGTTTGAAAAGACACCGAGAAATAGAAATGAATACAAAAGTTGACAAGAATGTCTGAAAGAGAAAAGAAAAGTTAAAAATAAAAAACGGAGAGTAAATAGGGAAAGATATTATAAATAATTATGAAGTCAAAGTGGGTGGTTGTATGCTCGTCTTTTAAACAATAAAGAATACTTGACTGTCTAGAAAAGCCAAAATAATTTACAGGTAACCAGTATCCGAACTCTCCATAAAATTGAAATGATTAACTAAAAAGTTAAAAATCAATTATCCAATTCCAAGTTGCTACAAGCGGCAACAACCAGATGCATACAGTTGTTTCAATCTTCATAAGAGATCAGCGTATCTTAGTGATTTCCGCATCGCATTGAAGCATACATAGAAGAAAAAATTAATTTACGCGTTAGTGCCACCGCAAGTAATAATAAAGTAGAGATGATTATGTTATGTACAATAGCAGAAAAAATGAGAGCGAATGAAAGAGTGACAATGTAAAATATCTGAAAGAGACAAGGATGTGCTATTACCAGAAAGAAAAGGACGAGCAAATAAAACTATTTACAATGAGAATTATAAGAATATAATTAAAGTCTACGCGTGGCAACATGCTGTTGTGCTTAAAAATGATAAATTTAGTAAATATATTAAGCAATAAAAAGATAATAGACAGATTTAGGTGTGAAAATGAGTAAAATGTATTAAAATTGTGGATGGAAAAAAGTTTGCAGGATGTATTGAGAAGCCACTGAATCAATTGAACGTATGTTGAAAGAATGTAGCGAGATAAGAGAGAAACAAATAGAAAAATGAAAGTTCTCATGTGTTTGAAACATGAGAAAAATCCGAATAAATTTTAAATATTACTGCAAGACAAATAAAGAAATGCAAAAATTTGTCAAAAATTATATCTGAAATGTAGAAGCAGTTAACTGTTAATGTATAAGATACGAAAATTAAAAGTAGCAACCAACCTATTTAAAGCATCCTGGTTCTAAATTATGTACAGAGCAATATATTATAAGTAATGAACAAATTTGCCCACGCCTTATCTAGTATGGATATTATACCAGACTATCACTTTGACGCTTATGATTGTCATTGCACACTTGCACGTAATAATTCATTAAGTGCATCTAAATTTCCAATTTCTTGGCGTACAACCAAACGACATTTGTTCAAAATATAAATTTTAACTTAGTTCAATAACAATAATACGATTAATAACACAGCCACACAAAAAATGTTTTTTATTTCTGAAGGTCGGATTATGTCTACTCTATGTTTTCGGGGTCGCTAAATCCGAATTCTTTGTCCATTTAACCCCATCACGTCAAGTTATACCAGTAACCCCATATAATCCCTTAACCCAACTTGTCAAGTAGTATACCACTGGAATCATAAAATAAGCTATGAATCCAAAATAACTCTATAACCCTACATACATTTAATCCTAAACTCCCATACATTATAACATTATAACCATATAACCCCATAACGGATAATAAAGCTAAAACAACCATGTTACTCAAACGAAGTATTGCGTACCATGATTATTGAAGTTATTGGTTATGGGGTTATAATATTAAGGAAGTTTGGAGTTAAATATATAGGATTATAGAGTTATTGTGGGTCACAACTCCCTTTATATGATCGTTACGATCAATCGCTTTTCAGCTTAGGTTAAGAGGTTTTACCAATAATGGACCGCTGATTCCGATTCAGTGACAAAACAACATGTAGTAGACATGGTCTGGCCTCCAGATCTAAACAACACATTTTTTAATCTATAAATATTTCAAATACTGTTGATAAGCAGTCGCAATTTACTTTTCATAATTATAGTATAACTACTAATTATAATATAAATAAATATGTTTCATACTTATTGTTTATTATTTTAGATACTATAAAGTATGGTACTTGGTAATTATATACTCGTGGAATATGCTCCATACCACTCATGTTACGTAACATACTATTATTGGCATACAACGATAGCGGTACTAATTTTTCGACTATTAAACGTTTTGAAAATCTAAAATGGTTGCAAAAGACCAAAGCTTGAACCATCAATTCATCTATTGTATGCATTTGCTTGTTGCTGCTAGTATTTTGTTTAATATCTTTTTATTCTATTTCCAGATTAGCGTTGTGATACTGGTTGCCTGTAAATTATATTGGTTGTACTATACAGTCTAGTTAAGTATCCTTTATCGTTTGCAAGATGGGCACACAACCATTAACTTTGACTTCATTGTTTATTTTATTTCATAGAAAATAAAGTACCACACAATTAATAAAACTAGAGGACGCATAGCGTACTAAAACTGTTCCTTCCTCTCCTTGCCACAATTTATGAAAAACGTGTAGTTTGCAATTTTTAACAAAAAATAATCATGTTAGCAATTATTGAGTATAACAATTATACTTTAAAAACATATGGATTTGTTAACCTTAGTTTATACGTCAAATATGTAAACAAATTGTTGCCAACATAATATTTGATCTAGACATATTCATTTAAATCAAATATTTGCAGAATTTTATCATATATTTTAAGTATTCTCAATTGAATCTATTACATTCTTTAATTCAAATTTATCCTAAATAATGGGTTTATTGTCCCGTTTTGCATTAAATATTAGTTTAATGATCCGGGGGGCACAACTAGAGCTGGTTTGCAAGGTATTTTAAAAATTTCACGCCTCTAGCTTCTAAACTTTTTGAATTATGCGTGACACATACATACATACACACACACACACTCATACATACATATGAGCATACATACATTTTTCTAAAAACCATCTAGATCGACTTAAGTGGCCTCAAATGGATATTTCCGTTGAAATCTAGATTTTGAAATTTTGAGTTGGAACCAAAGTATAGGTCCCAACTCAAAATTTCCTTAAGGAAAAGTAAAAATGATTAGATGTATTATTTCTTCAATAAATAATAAATATTATTGACATTTAACATTTTTCTACTACATAATTTTATTTTAAAATTCAATTCTCTTATCAATAAGCGCTATTTTAATGACTGTTGCGACATTATCACGGACAATTGTAAGTGACTTATTATTGTGTGACGCACTGTAGCAAGCAGTTTTTTATTACATAAATTTTGAAAAAAACAGCGACATGTAACGTCACACAGCATGTAAAATGATCCAACATTATTATAATCAGTATTTAAATTATAGAAAGAAAAGTGTGCCATGAAGCATTTCCAAGAGCAACTCTATTTCAATTATTCAAATAGGAAATATGTAAAACAAAATAGTTAGACTTCTTAGAATACAATTGTGCTTCTATTTAGTTGAAAGAAGGTATATTTATAATAAATTTATGCATCCATTGCATCCAACAATTTTGTGGGCTACATAATCAACTACTATTAATAATCTCTTTTATTATCAGTCTTTGTTTGCTGATTTTAATTGATATGTACAATAATATGATTAAACAAATTAATATTTGTAATATTAGTTTTTTTAAAATTAGTCTTCAATCACTGTTACTTATTAAGATAAAATACTGTATAATTATATATGATTATATATATATATATATATATATATATATATATATCAATAATACATACATATTTATAAAAATTACTGTAATTATAAAGGGTAATTACGGCACGCTTAGTCTCGATTAATACTATGCCACTTGAGGTTTCCGTAAAATATAATGAATCTCTCGTGTGAAACCATAAACTGTTAATATGTTCTTTAATTTTTTTCCCGCTCCAACAATGCAAGTGAACCTTACGACCCTACAGTAACTTGGATCGTAAATTGTGCATAAGGTTTGTTTATCAAACGTATCTAGGAAGATAATAAAATGTCCTAATAGATGATGATATGGCTGGCGAGCCGTATAGACAATAATCCAGTCAGCTTCTGGAGCAGTAAAAAGTTACTTTGCATGTGTTGTTCAATATTTTATTTTCCTCACTTGTTTATATCACTATGTAAATAAATAAATATATATTTCAAAATAGACGTACTTATATAACATCTTTCTCGGAAAAAATTATAATGATAATAATCTTCGTCAAATATTATAACGTACCTACGTTCCTTGTAGCTTGAATAACTAATAAGTATATAGGTATTGGCATATTGGTAAAGCGTCACTTTATATTAAAATACGAGAACAAATATGTGCTGGACATGATAATTAATTGAGCCTCGCCAAACCAGGCTAAACTTTTAGTTTTACATCATTGATGTCGTAAATTTGGAGCCAAGCAAATTTCATTGAGTGTTAAAATGTAATTCTTGGGTACTAATAAAAATTACAATTGAATATACAAATCCGATTCTTAAAACTTAAGGTTTCGGGTAATGAAGCAAAAGTAAGTTATTATTTATCACACGGCATAATATATTCTATTTTGAATTAAGATAATAAAATACCGTGTTTTAATTTGATTTAAAAAACTACACATATCCAGTTTATATCGACAATTAGCATCCGCTCAGACTGACTGCAACGTATCGAAAATGTGTATATAAACATGCGAGCTGGAAATTATGATTGAATGCAAACGTCAAGGTCAATCCACTAAATTGACCGGGTTGGATTGGTTTTGATAGCATGGAAACCATTTTATGATATAAACAAATTACGAATTTAATAAATAAAACAGAAGTTTTGGCAAAGATGGCAGGTTTTGTGCGAAAATTAAGGCAGCTAGAAATTAGCAAAAAGGTGGATAAATGTAAATATTTTGCGGAAAAATGAATGCCCCTTCATTCAATTGAAAAAATAAATGGCAATTAAGTGAAGTTACAGTTATAATATATTTAATAATATATAAAATAGAAAATTGATAGAATCGACCGTTACTAAGTGATAATTCATAATGCAGGATTTGAAATAAATTACTATGTTTTTTATCACAATTTATTTAGTCACACCGTGACTGCATTCATGTAACGTCTCATGAAGACTGAGGTTCAGTCGAAACTGCAGTCACGGTGTGACTAAATAAATTGTGATAAAAAACATAGTAAATTATTTCAAATCCTCCATATATAAAATATACTATACATAATATATTATATTAGAAAATGTATATAGTTTACTGTTTTATTTAAAACCTACCTTATTTAATAGTTCCATAAAAAGGTATTCAACGGTATTATCTAATGTATAATAATATCGTTTATTTTTCATGCCTTTTGATATTAAAAATTAATAAAATAAATACAAAAATCTCTTTACAAACAAAAATACATTTTTTACAATCCTAACTAACTAAATTATTACACTTGCACTTGCCTTCTTCTTTTTATTACTGCCTTTATCTATTTTAGTCCTTTTTTATTTCCTTTCAGTACATCTTCTTTTTCTATTTGTTCCTCTGTCATCTCACTACATTCTTTCAGTATATGCTCTATAGTTTCCATGGCTTCTCCACACATTCTACACACTTTTTCTTCTTTGTTCATCCAGTATTTTGACCCTCTCTCTTCATTCCCACATCTAAATCTTGCAATCATTTTTCATGCATATCTTGCATTGTACCTAGATTCATTGACTTGCATACCTATTTCTTGCCTTTGCATATCTCCATCTTTTTCAATAATTCTGTTTCATGTTATTATTCCATTTGCTCTCATTCTTTCTACTTCTTTGCTGGCATATCATTCCTATTGTAATATCTCTCCCTTTTTGCATTTTTTTTCATTTTTGCATTTCATTTTCTCGTGTAAACATTCTTGTAAAATTATATATTCACTTCTTCAGTTTCAATCTTTCTTCATACTTCATTGCTCTTTTTCCTGTATTCACTCTTAATTTATCCTTTTTTTTATTTCCTCAAGCACAATATACCCTGGCGTCTCCCCATCTCTAGTACTTTGTCTGTATCAATTTTAACTTTTCTTGTTTCTTCCATCCCCAAATATCGGTCCCATATGTTAATATTCTTTTTACAAAACTATCAACATACCTTTTATTTTCATACTTTCAAAGTTTCTTTCACCCAATCCCCATACTTGTCCGACTATCTTATTTGGTTTCTTTGCTAACTCTATTATATGCTCATTCTCACTATTATTAATACCCATAACATAACCTAAATATTTAAACATTTTCACTTCCTGAAGTTCTTGCTCTCTCCATTTCCAATCCTCTATTTCTCGCCTTCCCCCTCCTTTGATAAACATCATTATTTTTAAGAAAATTGATAGAATCGATCGTTACTAAGTGATAATTGATAATGCAGGATTTCAAATAAACTACTATGTTTTTTATCACCATTTATTTAGTCACACCGTGACAGCAGTTTCGACTGAACGTCAGTCTTCATCAGACGTTACATAAGTGAATTAACAAAGAAACTAGACATTATTTATATAAGAAAAAAGAGGTAAATATTACAAAACACATAATTAAAAAGGGGGCGGATTTAACATTATAAAATACATTACAAAAATATATTAGAACAAAAGAGATTAAAGATTTACAGATACATTATAAAACACATTAAGAAAGGATAGAGATTAACAATATTTTAAGGTTGGCAAGTAAACAAAGTAATTATTGAGAGATTGAAAAATTTCTATGGATTCCAAAAGGTCTAATTTCTTACTTTTCTTCGCGTTGTGTAAAATAACTAAATCTTTTAAATTTGGAACAGTGTTATTTTCTTCAAGTATATGATTTGAAAAGGTTGAATTTGATTTTCCGAGTTTGTATGACCGTTCATACTCACTAAACCGTTGTTTAAAATTCCAACCAGCCTAACCCCAATTAATTTAATCCCCCTTTCAATCTCTCAATAATTACTTTGTTTACTTGCCAACCTTAAAATATTGTTAATCCCTAATCCTTTCTTAATTTGTTAAT
>JARJEC010067687.1:0-14021 GCA_030264575.1 Tachinus sp. AB-2021 | reverse complement strand
TATATTTTTACAGTTACCATAATAATTATGTTTATATATGTATGAGGCTGCTATGTTAATTAATTTATATTTTGATAGGATATATTCAATACACACAACATACAACTAGTTACCTAACCATCAAAAATCATCTCTTTCATTCTTATATCCACAAACATTCTTTCATGTGTTTCCCATGCTTGTCTCACTATTTTATTTGTCTTTCTTACTAACTTCTTTATATGTCCATTTTCTCCATTAATTGTGCTAAAGACACAATCTGGTTTCAGGTTTTAATCTCCTCAATTTAACTTTTCTCCAATTTGCACCCTTCGTTCTTTTCCCATCTCCTTTCGTAAATTTTATGATTTTAGTTTTAATGTTCATTTATTGTCTTATTTGCAACGCCTTCTAGATGAACTTTGCGGAATTAATAAAGATATTAACAACTTTTCTTTACTTTACTCAAAAATAAGAAAACCTTCTTATTGTTATTCACGTTGACCAAATGCCCCTAATAAAGTTAGAATTTGAAACCCCATGGAAATTAAACAAAAATGTAAAATGCAATTCAACTCAGATCATTTCATATACTCATATTAATACTTGAGTATTAATACGCAAAATAATACAAATATTTAAATATCACATGTTTGCCAAATATCTTAATATAATTATAGCGACAATTAAAAATTATGTTATATTAATTACTTTTTTATTTGCAGATATAAAAAACTTGATAGGTGAACCGGATTATAGGAAAGTAAAATTGCATTGGGAAACGGCTGAGGCGTTTAACGCTTTGGAAGCTTTTCAAATCAGATATTGTGAATTGCAATCTTGGGGAGCACATCGATGTAGAACGCAAACAGTAGATGAAACTGGGTCAAATGATGTCCCGATAGAAGATGGTGTTAAAACTCATTCGACAGATGTTGGTGGCCTAAGAATGGCAACTACTTATTCATTTGAAGTGAAAGTTAAGAATAAAGAACAGGGAATCAGAGAGGATCGTGCTGATGGAGATCAGAAAAATGAGAATATTATAGTCATACCTACCAAAGGATGTAAGTACCATACCATATATTTATCAAAAATACAACTAATTAATTATTTATCTCAAACAATAAAATTGGCAATAATTATATGCGTTATTTTATTTAATTGGCAAAATATAGCATAAGACATTTTTAATAATAATAAATCTGATCTAATATTGTTCATAACAAAAATTGATTGCAACTCAAAAACTTTATGAATATTGTGACAAATGAAAGCCTTGCGTCTGTAATGTATAGTCTGTGGGCAAAAGCATAGTGACACGCTCTTTGTTAGAGGAGTAAAAAACGATTGCAAAAATATTTGATCGAGATTGTCGATTGTTTTGACACTTTTGTCAATATATAATTTAGCTGTTGGTGGCACAATTTATTCAAAATCATACGTTTATTCTGAAAATAACAACTACACAAATTTATAAGAAATATAGTATTTTATTAACAAACCAAATATATTTCTACATACAGAGGTCATTATCAATGGCCATTAAATAATAAATAATGCTATCTGTCAAAATATATTTGGTTTGTTAATAAGGTAAGTTTAATAAAATGCTATTCTTATATATTTGTGGAGTATTATATTTTTATAATGAATGAACATATAAAATTAAAATAGATTTTAGAAAATCGAGACCTTTTAAAACGCTGCTGTACAAAGTTGTTAAAAATCACGACTGCCGACGTCTGGCCACTCTAGCTTAGAGTGCTTATTCTAAGTCAGTATTTAGATATAACAATATTAATTTTCACAGGAATACAGCTAAAATAATTAATAAAATGAAAATAAATTGTTAGATGCGTTAATTGCTTCATTCAATTTAATTAAAGCATAATGCAAAACTTATAATTTGCATTTTTGTTTATTTCAGTTTCTGCACGTGCAACTCAATGTCTTCCTCATGCTAGTGAAATAGAAGTTTCAACTGGCCCGTACTTCGGTGGAAGAATCGCTGTCGAAGCTGCTGATGGGGAAAGATGTGCCTTAGATGGCGAACCAAATAGTCCTAGGGATACATATACATTAAGAATTAATCATTCCGAATGTGGTAGTCAAGTTAATGATACAACTGTAGCTACATTTGTATTAGTGCAAGAAAATTTACCAATATTAACACATAGCACACGTAGATTTTTGGTGTTATGCACTTACCAACCTGAAACACTAACGGTGCGCGCAGGAATAAATCTGCCAACAAACCATCACAGAGGTCACGCAAATATAGCAGCGGTGGAGGACAATAATAGAAAAGCGAGGAATATGCGGTCTGGCAGATTATTACAAAAACCTGAAGCATTGAGTAAGTAATTAAAACTAAAATAAACGTATAAATTAACCGTATCAAGACCTAAATAAGCTAATGCATTGTGTTTACATGCATAATACACCATTCCCACATTTATTCCTAACCACACAACGCATACAAACACTTGTCATGTCATGTTGCTAGTGATGTGAGAAATCATATTAAACATAGACCCATTATACTTACTTCTGTATGTTAATGTAATGTTGTCTAAAGAACAGCTAGTCTATCGTGATGGAACAATCATGTATATTGTATACAATCAGCATTTCAGTTGCATTTTGTCGCCTTCTTTAAATTGGTCATGCGTATAAAGCATGTTAATGCATAATCATAATTATTCACTTCTTTATGCTGTGTTAATGACAGATCGTTAGTTATGCATACATAAATAAAAATAGAAATATTATATAATGTGCGATATATTTTATTTATATTAAATAAATAATAGAAGTATGGCAATTGCGTCAGTAATTATTAAAATTCGACTTGCTACTATTGAATAAACTAAAGTAATATTTCGATTTATCAGGTGTATCAGACCATCCGTCCCAAGTCTTTTTTGGACAAACATAACTTCCTACAATTTCGGGAAAAATATTATAACCAAACCTACCTGAAGAATTTTTTGGGAGTATTTGCGGTTTTCAAATTTACCATTTCAAATAGGACCATGTATCGTACCGTACCGTTTGACAGGTAATTGCAAACGAAACAACAATTGTTTGAAATGTTTTTTATAAAGTTATCCGTTTGCTCTAGAAACATTAAAAATCTAAACAAAAAACGTGAACAATTTTTGTTTGTTTTATTTTTTAAACAAGAATGCCGAAATGTGTATTGATATTGAATACAAAATCAAAAATAAGCAAGATTTGTTTCTAAAAGCTTTTTTAACAGGGTACGGTACGGTTTAGCAACAAAGCAAATGCCAAAAATGTCATTCAACAAATAATATAATAATTTGTATTTGAGTAATATCGGTGGGGTAAAATAACCGTGTCCTATAACCGTTATTTTACCAATAATAATTTGTTCTTGGGTATACCAACTCCTTTATTTATTGAAAATTTTAATAACTTAAAAACTTTTCAAACATAATGAATTACCTATCTTCTCGTTGTTGAAATACATGGAATGTATTGTATATGTATAAATGAGCAAACGAGTACAATACACAGTATAAGTAAAAAGATAAAGGACAATTATTCAAAACGATTAAATAAATATGTTATATTTTCTAAAAAAAAATTTTCGAAAATTTATTAATGTTCATTTTGATGTTTCGGTGAAGGACAAAAGTATAGTTCTAGTTCCCTTGTCTGCTTTTAAAACAACTGAGTTATTTATTTAATGTTCATTTTGTTGTTTTTTATAATCTATTTTTATTTTGTATATTTATTTATTATAACAGACCGATTTTGATATAAATATCATTTTCAATTTCATGTTATTTTGATCATTTTATTCAAATTATCAAAATAACATGACATTGAAAATGATTTTTATAATTTATTTTTATTTTGTATATTTATTATATGAAAAATAAAAATAGTTTATAATAAAAACAACAAAATGAACATTAAATAAATAACACAGACCGACTTGGTTTTCAAAGCAGACATATATTTCATATATCACAACTCTCCAAATTTTAAAATTTTAACTCCTTGATAATTTAATCAACACGTTTAAATATAACATCAAAAATTTATATTAACTCGGCTCAGTAGACATTTGATAACATACCAAACAATTTAATAATAAAAATTACAAAAACTCATAAATGACAGGTATGTAATTTATAATATAATATTGTTTATTTTTGTACCTTTCGGCCTTGAAAATTAATAAAATTAAATATATTCTTTACAAAATGTTTTTTAAACGTACAAAAATACATTCTATACTATTAATAAAATTAACTAAATTACACTTCCTGTTGTTGTCTTCTTTTATTACTCCCCTCATCCATGCTAGTTCTCTTTCAGTTCCTATCAGTACTTCTTCTCCTTTCATTTGTTCTTCTCTCATCTTATTACATTCTATACTGATCCATGGTATCTCATTCCGGAATTTTGTCCTATGTTATTATTCCATTTGCTCTCATTCTTTCTACTTCTTCACCATCATATCCATTCATATTGTAATATCTTTCCCTATTTTTGATTTTTTATCATTCTTGCATTTCATTTTCTTGTTTAAACATTCTTGTAAAATTATACATTCACTTCTCTGTCTCAGCCTTTCTTCATACTTCATTGCTCTGTTTCCTTCATTTACTCTTCCTTTCTAATTTCCTTAAGAGAGCTATATACGCTGGCGTCTCTTTGTTTAGCCCAAGTACCCTTCTACAGTACTTTCCTGTATTTATTCTATTTTTTCTTGTTTTTTCCATTCCCAAATGTCTGCCACATTTTCATTCACTAATCCCTATCTTCAACTATCTTATTTGCTTTCTTTGCTAATTCTTTTATGTCAATTCTTTCCATTATTCATACGCATAACATAACCTAAATATTTAAACTTTTACAGTTCCTCAAGCTCTTGCCCTTTCCATTTCCAATTCTCTTTTCTTCGCTTCTCCCATCTTTCCCAAACATCATTATTTTTTGTTTTTCGTCTCTTTCATATTTTTTTTTAACTTTTTTGCAACAATCGTCATTTCTTTGGCATAAGCAATGGTCACACTTTTACTTTTACTCTGCCTACCACAATTCCTTCTACTTGCGACCTCCTACTAACCCAGCTTCCCCTTTCCCCGTTCATATTAGACATCTGCTATGAACGCCGCAAACAAAATGGGAACAGGTATATAATTTCTATTTTTACAATTAATACAGGTAAGTAAATATAATAAAAATAAATATAGTGAAATAACTTCTTATTTTTGACAGTGTTGTTTCCAATTCAATTTTGCGCTCTACAAAGCGGATTTTAAAATTCTTTTACTTTTGTATACAATGAACGATTATTCTACCAGATTTAAAAATTGAAATATCACTATTTATGATCTAAAGTTAGTTTATTTTGACTTCGATTGTAGCATAAAATTAAACAAATCATCACAGAGAAAATACTAATATCATATTTTGTTTACAAAAATAATAATTTATTTATTTTCAAAATAAAATAATAAAACGTTTTACTTAAAAATCCACCTTAAAAAATAAGCATTTTCAAATTGCATTGTTCCAAATGATAAGAGATGCCTAAATATCTACTTTCACTTGGTGGCTTACACAATATTTTTAAAATTTATTTTAATCGTTCTGATGAGTTTAGTAATAATATGGTAAATTTTCATCAACGATACTCCACAATAAAGATGGCTTTAGAGTTTAAGTCATCCAAAAAGTTTTGCAAATTAAATAAACGGTCATCAAAATAAGGTGTGCGTTTCTTTATTATTTCACATCGAACAGATCTTTTCAGCGCGACTAAATAATTAAAAATAATTGATCATAGATCAAAGCAACTTCTGATAGTACATTCTCCACTAACCCAAAACGTTACCAAGCTTGTAAAAGCTAAGTCTTCCACTGTATACATTCTTCGTTAAACGTAGGACGTACAAAAAAACTGCATTCATATTATTTACTCTTTTATCGCCAAATACAGTGTGTTAGTTAATGTTATGTACTTATTTTATTGGGTGATTCGCGGACTAATTTTAAGTCGAAAAGTTCACATAAATGTATGTTCTGAGACGCTTGCATCATGACTTACGCTACGCCACTGGATAAATAAGAAACTGGTTAAAAAGCACGTTCAATATTTTATTATTATTTATACATAAAAATCAGCATCCTGCATATGAAAAATTAGCCCAAGAATCACGCATTACAAAAAGTATATAACATTAAGTTATGACTGGACCACAAAAAATGCAACTACTTCTGATCAACTGAATTAGTAACTGATGAAGAAAATAATGACAGAACGTAAAGCTTTTTTGTTTTTCCTAAATTTTGCTTTAAACTGCTGCCATTGCCCGTCAAATATTTTTGACGGGCGGTAAGGGCAAATATGATGGAGACCTTGACCAATTTTGTGAAGTTTTGCATTTAGACATCGGACTGAGGAAGATTATATAGTCAATGTAAAAGAAAAAAAATCGATCCAAACTTAAATTTGTTGTATAATATAATTAAATAAAAAACAGAACTTCATATTAAAAATACAAATTACTGATTTAATTTAAAATATATAAGTACAATGTTTTTAATTAAGGTTGAATAAATCTTTGAAATAATTGTATTAATAATTGTAAATTGTCTCTGCAAAGCTGTTAATAAGGAAAAGTTATTATACGATATTTATTGCGCACAATACATTTTATTACACAATGACTTTTATAACTAGCACATCGGTTGTTGCATCGGTGGCATAAATAATAAAAAGTGAATTACCAAATTACATATGTCTAGGCTATATTAATTTCACGATTGTTATCATTTATATGTAATATTATAAATTATAGTAATTTAAAGGCATATTATTGCAATGTGATGTAAAAGTTAGTTTAATTTTCAAAACTTCCGATCCACATAAAACAAAGAAATCTGATTTTTGTTATTAATCTAATGTCATTAAATAATGTAATAGTTTTTACGTAGTTTTCAAAACAAATACGTGTGTATACGAGTAATACGAATATATTCATAATGAATTCATGTATAACACACGGTTTCGGCTCATCTATAACCATCTTGTAACATCCATTTTGAAGATTTATTTTGTTATTTTAAACTATATTTAAACTATAAATTTAATTATAATTACATACTTATTTACAATATTAGGAACAATATAAAATATTTAAAAAAATAATAAATAAATGATAATACTGTCATTTTTTTTTTTTTTTTTTATAAATTTATATGCTCTTTGAATATCCATAGCTATACAGTTTTTGGTTTTTATTTTTCTTATTTCTATTTTTTCAGTTTTTTCATTTTAAAATTTAATTAAATCGCGAAGTATTTTATTGTTTCTCAATCAACTCTTCGCTTTTTACGTAATTTGTACATCTGTGTGTCATTTTTCACGTATACCACATAATACATATGTTGAGTTCACCTTGAATCGTAATAAAAATTCAGTAATAGATTTTTTATTATACCATAATAAAATTATTACCTGATAATAATATTGATGATTTCGCTTCCGCTAAATCTTCTCCTGAGATTGTGATAAAAATGATTGCTTTAATTCCATTAACGTAAACGATTTAAATTTCACCTCGACCAATTTATATTTTTCAGCAAGACCTAAAGCATATCTAATAACTACCGATGTGATGTTAGCCATAAAATCTGAAAACGGCCATATAAATCTAAAACGGCCTATAACTTTCTAATTAATCAAAGTGGAATAACAAATCTAGTACCATCGGAAAGGTAATGAAATTTCAGAAAAATCTATGTATTCAAACATTTAAAAAAAATTAATTACAGCGCTAAAGTGGAATACAAATATGACAGCGCAGTTAGTGTGATTATTCCGGAACTAGTTTGGTTAGTGTTAGTAGCATAAATATAACAACGGCCGTGGTTGTTTTGCTTGTAGCACCATTAAAATCTGTAATGAATATATTAACAGATTTTATATAATAACTTAGTGCACCTGAAGCTGTTTGATCAATTTCTTGCCTCTATTAAAATTTTTTAAAAATTCCTCAGATTCTGGTTTCTCTGTATTCCGCTCGTAATTTTTATTAACTACATACGCCACCAAAATCATTATGCCGTACATTTATAACAATAGGATGATTTGTGCATTCCATTATAATTACTTTCGTTCGGTTTTCTTTTTGCAAATACATTTGCATCACTATTTGCAAAATGCTTGTAAACTATGCACTTCATCACTGAGAATGAAAGATTCGATGACCACGTGTGATTTCATTGAGGAAGCATGCCCAATTAAATTTTTGTGGGATATATCTTTTAGAGTTGCATCTTTGAATTCTGCTTTAACACTACTTCACAATATTTATTTTGCGCTACCACGAAAAGCAATTCATTGGTGTATTTTTCAATTGCTACCAGAACAAGTGATTTATTTTTTCTTATTATTAGTGACCGGATTATACACAAATACATATTTGCATATTTCATCCATGTTCTTTTTATATCATATTTCACCAATTTTTCGAAAAATGCTTTTTTTCGTTATTTTTAATAATATAATAATTTAATAAACAATGTTTTTAATATTCATTATTATAATCTAATTTTTCAAATAATTTCACATTTATACATTATTAGAAAGAGTAAAAAACGTAGATTTTTTTCATAATACTCGTAGAAAAAAATTAGGTTCTTGTTTGAAAAACAAAAGTTGGTGGCCGTATCGTGTGTATAAAAAACTTTGCGTTATAAAATCTATTTGTTGCGCGTATTTAAAAGTACATTAAAAATAATTCAAGTTTTATAGGAATGTTTTTTTATAAAACACGTAATAATATAGTTCCAGGCTCAGTCTACAGTATTTTACATGTAAAGTTATATATTTTGACAAATTTTTGACATTCAACTTAGTAAAAAATTTAAAAAATAGAATTTACTACATTTTTGTTATTTATGTTGCATATAGTTTCATATTTTGGCATATTTTTGCAATTTTCATGCATATTTTGGCTTTTTTATTATTTATTTTTGCTATAATCCGGAGTCTAGTGATTATAATGGTCTCTTATTATCATCTTAAACGGTAACAAACGGAATGCTGCTTTACTTGATTTTGTTCTATGGCACGCTCTCGTTCTTTCACTCAGGCTGAAGAAGCGTAAATAATACAGATCTCTAATAATTTTTACAAATACAACTTATGTAGGTATATTAATGATTATCGATTTTTTTTCCTTTTTTTGAAATAAATTATGTTGTTTTAGGAAACCACAAGCAACATAATTTATCTCTCAAAATCAAACAACTTTAATTCGATAATCATCAGTATACTCGTTTTCCGGCAAACTTGGAATATTCGTGCAGTTGATCAATTCTCCCAAATGTGCGTAAGTGCTCCTAATAAAGTCAAGTACCCCAGACAGCACCGTAGTTGATTCCGTTACTTTTTTGTTTGGATTTCGGTTTCTTGATCACAATCACATTGATTACATTCAAATAAATGTGCTGATTAAACATTTGTATTTATTTATATTGTAAAATTCTCCTGTTGCAAATTTAATGCCCAACCAAACAAATGTCTGAACTTGGTTACCATCTAATGTGTTTGCTTTAAGATGACCATCAAAACATCTATAATTTTATAGCAAAATTTGATTTGATAAATTTTTAACTATATTAAAATAAACTTTAATAACTTACTCAATATACTCCATGGATGATATTTCGCCAGATCTACATAAAGTATTTTTTCGCTTATTAATCGTGAACAATAAGTAATCGTCTTAGCGTGCTTGCAACAAAGTAATGCTAGTATCATTTAAAGGCTCCTCCAAAAACCGCGTGACATGCGTTCTTTGGAGGAGTTTGTGCACTGCAAGAATTTGTAAATAAAACAATATATATTCTTTCAACCCTCTTTTTAATTTCGTCTGATTGTCTATAAATAACAATAAATAAATAAAATATATTATATATGATTTCGGTGACCATTTCTTACAATTTAATGCTGATTTTGAAATCACAATCAATCTATTATAAAATAATATATACTTGAAGTACAATAAGGTTCTGGAATATGGCGTTGGAGTAACAACAGGCATTCGGAGATTTGTGTTCATAGATAAAATTGATCCTTGGATCTAAAATTCTTTAAAGTCTGCATAATTTTCTGTTGAACACAATTTTTATATAAGTTTGAGGATCCTTTCTCATAATGTTACATAGTTAGCAAACATTTTGTGATCATTTAATAACCTAAATTGTAATATTGCTAAATTGTAACTATCTGGAAAATTATGTAAAAAATACTTTTTCCGTCAATCATGTATTAATAACTTACTTTAACTTGGAAATACCAACACTAAAATTATTCATTAATAACCCATATTCATGAATGATTTTCTATTAATGAATGATTTTTAGTATAGATAACCGAATATGCGATTTACGAAACGCCAGAACAAATAAATTGTCAAGAGTACGTAATTTTATTATTAAATTACTTAAATTACAAAAATAACCCAAACACGATGAATTTATAAAACTATATACAATTATTAATAACAATGAAAAATTACTATCATAATATATGAAATATAAAAAATATAGGAAGGATGTAGAACATTTTATTTAAAATTAAGTTAATCAGCGTAATCTTTAGAACTATTATCAATGTGTATATCAATTTTACTGATCCAATTTGTTGAAATTTAAGAAAACCGTAGATAAATTATTATCACTTGTATTTATATGGGTTGGAATATTTTCTCCAGAAATATTAGAAATTACAGCAGTAGCGCTTGTAGAACTAGTAAAAGCTTAAGGCGCTGTCGACATAATTTTTTCAGCAATACTAACTTTATTTTGAATAGAATTTTCTATGTACCTCTCGGCAACTGCTGTAGTTCGCCATCCACCGTTGCGCTTGATGACTGCAAAATCGGCACCTGCGCCGATGACCGTCGAAAAAAATGACCTGTGTACAGATGGGGCTGCTCTAATTTTAAGAAGTTTAACTTGGAAATTGTATATTTATGCCAACGGGGTGTGTTGAACACTTATTATTTTAATAGAAAATAAAAAATCGTTGATGTGTCGTGTGTGACGGTCTCAATGAGACATATTGTCGAATCAAATTTAAAAAGGTCTTCTGTTTATTAATCTGTAGTAAAAATTCGATTTGTATTGGTTTTGGTGTTCATCGTTCCTTAATGCTGCACCAGCCACTCCAAAAATGAGTGCAATATATATATATAGAATAATAAATTATTACAGTAGTTTAACTTGGCGAACAACATACCTTAGTCATTGAGAAACGGCTGTCAGGAGCATCAGAAATAAATGTTTGTACTTGCTCTTTTTCAATTACTTTTGATTTTCTCGGGATGTAATGTTCCTTTTGCCGTTTAATAAACATAATTAATTTATTATACTTGTTTATATCGATGTCGTGATTTATATTTAAAGTTCCTTTAAGCATAGAATATTTTGACCATAAGCTTGCTATTATGCCTTTTCCTACAATATCGGAGAAATGTGCCAGTAGTACTACCGAATACGCAGACTCTCTTTTACACCACATAATAAATTCTTTAGAAGTAAACTTATACAGGCCACATTGGCACTATCTTCCACTTCCTGTGGGATTTTTTGATTATTCATCACTCAACACTCGAATGACAGATAGTAATTTTTTGTTTTCACATAATGAATATCATGGCAATTTGATAGTTGTATATTTTTATATTAAAATTCGGGGTTTTGTCAAAGAACAAAATTATAAAATTTTTGTTATTTTAAGAAACAATCTACGGAAAAAATATTGTAATCAACGCAAGTGTTAATGGCGATTAATAATCTCAACAAATTAATGCTCTCCCTGACGATCAAACCTTAATTTTTTTTCGATTATTAAACGCAGTAAAAACTGGTACAAAATTCCGGAAGCTCATTTTATTTATACCAAATTAATACATGACGAATTATAATCTCCTATTATTAAATATAATTATATTCATTATAATATATAATTATATTAATTTTATTAAAATCTTAATTACCTTATTAAATCTTGCCATTTATTTTTCAGTATACCAAGAAGAATTTCAAGAAATAAAGGAATCAACGGACAACATCCTACCCATTGCTTTAATTGCGGTTCTCATGGTAGCAGTAATTGCTTGTTTTATTGCTATTGTAATAAAATGGAATTTAAAGCGACTCAATCAAGATTTAGATAATGTGTCTATCGGATCTGATATTTCAATCACTAGTTGTAGCACAATTGCTGAGATGGATGTCGTAAACGAAAAATCCACGACTGATAAAGTAGAATTGTAAATACTTTAATAAAATTATGCTTCTTCTTTAATTCTTAGCACGTTTAAATTTAATAATAAGACATGACATCTCACATAATTGGTGTGAAGTGATTAAAAGTGATGATTTGTTAATTTTTAATGAACTATTGCGTATTTATATTTATATAGAAACATATACAAGGTGTTATGTAACAGCTATTAACAATGATATTTTAATTGTTCTTACAATCAATGCCCAGTATAGTATGCAATTGAATATTTATTTTTTAGATACTAATTTAATTAAGACAGTACTTTGCCGATACTCCTAATATATTATATAGTTGTTTTAATAAATAAAATATGACATATATTAATAAAAGTATTTATTTTATTATTTTTTTAATACAAATTTATTATCAAGCTTCAATTTTGGATTGTTGAGGAACTTCATAACATTTGAATTCAATTCTTCGAGCGCTAATTGAGCCTGCAACCTCATGACGTCGTCATTATCATTGCGATAAATGTTTTTTAATGATCTATATATTTCTAAAATTTCATCTTTTAGGAACGTGACCATTTCACTCTCCAAGCCAGCAAACAGTTCTCTGATAACTGTAACCGCGGCCCGCCTTGCTTCCACCGCATTATCTGTAGTTATAATATCATGAACGCATTCCAGTACCTGCACATACACAAATCATGTTTAAATATATATGTTATACAAGTTTGATAGTCTTTCCGCTATCAATGTACAGTTTTAAATGCATGTCTATTATATAAAATTGTAAATTACCTCGGCAACGATGCTTCCTAATTTGTAACCTAAGACACGACATATTTCTCCCAGATTGGATAAACTGGAAGCCCTGATTAGATGGTCGTCATCTTTAGAGCTAATCAAAAACGTGTTGAGCAGCAAAGATCTGTATTTTGTTGCATCGTCACCTGAAATTAATTTTTTAGTATCAGTTAAACTTAATAATATTATTATAAATTAAAATATTTTGTTCTTAATATAGCTTAATATAATCTACTTCGCATGACAAATGTTTTATTTTTTAAACTAGATCAGTATATCTCGTCCAAGGTTGCGGAAACATCTTAAAATTTTACCAATAAGAATTACAAATCTTTTTAAAAATCTTCTTTTTCACCCTGAATGCACCTGGAATCAATATATTTTCTTGCATTGTTATATTATATAATTAATAGATTGATAGAATTGGAATCAAAATTTGTTTTTTTTATTTATGCAGATTTGGAGTTTTGTTTTTCAAATTTTACCCAGAAAATTTAAAATCTGACTATATAAGTAAATTAAACACATAACTAAAATACAAATTATTTTGTAAAATAAGCTGCTTAAGAAAGCACTTAGCACTAAGCAAAAAAGCTAACATAAAGTTAATGGAAATGCATATTTTTAAATATTTTAACAAATATTTTAACTATCTTTTTATATATTTATAAAGTATTATACATTATATAATTATTCTTATTATAAAATCATAAATAATAGACCAGGTCAGGCTAAATATATTTTGCTAAATTATAAAAAAGGTAAGAAAATACAACAAAAACATAAAATAATTCGTAATAAAAATTGTTACATTGTAAATATAAATTTGTAATAATAAATACAGAAACTATAAAATACTAAATATTTTTCTAAATTGTCTAATGCAAAAGATTTCCTTCTATCGGATAAAATATGTTAACAGAGGAACTTTTGTAGAC
>JARJEC010067667.1:0-19899 GCA_030264575.1 Tachinus sp. AB-2021 | reverse complement strand
GCAATAAAATATGAAAGACATGATGATATGAAAGTTTGATCAAATATTTTTAAATGAAAGGTCTGGAAGTCAGTATGGAGAAAACAAAAATAATGACGTGAAAAACTGGAAATGGGATGGGCAAGAAATATGAGTTTAAATAATAGTGAAAATAAACGTATAAATGAACTAGCGCAAAAAGCAAATAAGGTAGTGGGACAAGTATGGGAAATAAGTGAAAGAAAATTATAAAATATTAAAATGAAAGGAATGATGTTTGACAGTTTAGTTATGGGTAAGATATAGCGGAAGTTTGGGGTTGGGAGGAACAGGAAAAATTAAAGTCGATTCAAACAAAGTACTGGAAAAGGGTGCAAGGATTAAATAAGGAAAGCACATATATACATTGTACTAGAGAAAATAAAAAGAGACAAAATAAGGGTTAAAGTATGAAAACGTGCATTAAAGTTAGAAGAGAGAATGACAAATAAGAATGAATACAAAATGAGAATGAAAAAATTAAAAATTGGGGTACATATGGAAAAATATTATAAACAAAATTAGGTATGCTAGTATAGAAGCAGAAAGAATCAAATCAAATTGAACAGTGGTATGCGATGAAATACTACAAAGAGGTTGAGATACCAAGGCAAGAAAGAAAAACAAAAGTGGACGAGACAATGAGAATTATAGAAATATAATAAAAAATGACTTGTCGTTGTACTTACAAAATGACAAGTTTTTGTAAAGAGGAGAAAAGATGATAGCCAGATTTAGAAGCAAAATTTATTCTAATTTTGAATAGATGAAGCAAAAAAAGCATGCAGGACATGTATAACGGCGATGGAGGAGGCGTAGAATGAATAAAATCGGTGCTAAAAGGAAGAAAGGAATTGTCAACAAATTGAAAATACTTTTATAATGGAATGTGATGAGAATTTATTTGTATATTATGTTTAAGGGTGTATATGTTTATATCTATATTATATTATGTACTTTCATGACCGAAAGGCAAAGAAATAAACAAATATTAAAATTAAAATGTGTATTCAAAAACTGAAGCAGTTTAGAGACATCTCTGTATATTTTGATCTTCTATTAAGGTTTTGTCTCAAATAACTCCAATGTAATACAAAATTTTGTTCTCAATCACTTTTTGCTATTTAATCTCGTATTTTTTTAGGAATTTTTGTAATTGTCCATATAGAAACTATAATTACCCTTTACCTCAGAATTACATACAAAGTGAAACATTTTATATAGATAAAGTTTTAAACACCGCAGTCTTTCTAACATTAAATTTTCTTCCCAGTTTTTGCTGTTAAATACCCATTTCTGCTTAAATCAGTTTCTTCTTTCTTAATTGATTTAATGGCCGCTGCCGACCACATTTACTGAAGTTTATATATGATATCTCTTCTTGATATTTTGTGATTATATAATTTGTCGATTTGCTTATGTTTTTATTTTTATAAATATTGCAATTGTTGCCTTGTTCTGATATTAACTCAAGCAGAATATAAACATCTTGACTAAAAACACTTTGCAAAGCAGATACCAATACCAAATACATTATTTATTTAAATACCATGACTAGAGACATTTATTTTCAATCTTCCATTACTTAATCCAAATTATTTTCCTTCAAAACTTTTGGATCATACGTTTTATGCGCATACCTTTTTATATGTTACTCAGATCCACATGTAAACGCCATTTATCAAAAAAAAAACTATGCAAATTTATGTTTACACAGTACTAGCTGTTAGTTCATAGGTACATAAAGTATCTGATCTATGCCAATTGATTAAGAAATATCGAAGAAAATAAAAATAAAGCGTTAATAAGATACAGTAAAGGAATTATAATATTTCTCAAAATTATCGACTGATCATTGATAAACAAAACTCAACTTTACATTACATAGGTACAACTTTTTTATATAGAATCAAAGATATAACTACTGTCACATATTACATGTCACTCAAGACTATTGTTTATCGATAATCATCTAATGATTTTGGGATTATATATCTTTTACTGTATCTTATAAACGTTTTATTTTTTAGGTTTTGGATATTTCTTAATTAATTGCTATAGGTCAGATACTTTACGTGAGCTAAAAAATAGTCAAAATGTAGTTCTATCTATGCTAACATATCAAGGCAATTGTTTTGATCAATTAGCAGTTAAGACAAAATGCGGTGCTTTGTATGAGATAGGAGACTTCTAAAAAATATAATAATAACTACTGTTTGTGGTTGTTTTTTATTCAAAGTAGATATTTGTATTAAATTTTGTAATTTCACTTTGTCAATTTTATTTATTTGATTAGTGTTAAAATGTTGAAGTCGGAGCTCTTGCAACTGTCTCTTTAGTTTGTTGAGATATTAATTTATTCTTTAGTTATAGAAAGTAAAATTAAACTACCAATAAACTCATTTTGCAAAATTAGCTTGAGAAAGCCTTTTTAACATTCTTTTTTTTTAGTTTCAGAGATAACCTATAATAGTTGAAATTTTGGGACCCTGTACATAATTAAATTAACAATTTTAATATTTAATCTTTTATTATATCATTATTTTTATTATTAACAATAACCCGTAAGCTCATACAAACAAATAGATTAATGAAATTTTAACTAATGTAAATCCATTTTTGCATTACAATTGTTATTGAAATATTATGCATTTAGTTGATTTAACTATGTTATATATTTTTATTGAATTTTTAAATTAAATAAAACAAAAAATATAACAATGTAATCTGTATTAATCCTATTATTAGTCGTATACTAATTAGGAAAACTATGCAGCTATTACTACCTTACAATTATAAATAATACATGCATGACCATTGTTCATGTGGTTGTTCCAATTAGTGAAAATTGTGTCATGATATAATTCATAACTGCATTTGACCATGTTAACACAACAAAGCTGCTTCTAAAACTATACCGACGCTAACTATGTAATCGAATTGTATACAGCAAATTGAATACACCCGAACTATAAAGAGTTAATTAATTAAATCTAAGTAAATGCATACTTCCGTCGCAACATACAAAATATCCCGCGGCAATAAATGTACCCGAGTCCGTAAATTTCAAACTTTTCCCAACTCCAGATTTACGAATGCAATTGTTTATTTTACGGGAGCATTTATTGATTTTGTATTTTAAAATTGATACGCTTTTCCGCATGAGAACGGTACACATAAAAGTTTTCTTTTATACATCCTTAAGTTATAAAATGCCCCAGAAGTACTCACAATGGACCAACAAACGGTTTACTTTACTTTTATTTTAGAGATGTAGTTGCAAATTTGAAATACCAAAGTGATTCAGATAGTAGCGGAATAGATGGTGGCCCTCAAGAAATTGAAAATGGTTCAGACACTGATACTTCCGGTGCGACTGAAGGGCCCGAAGAATTTGGAAGCCAGTCAGATGATAGTATAATGGACGATGAAAGTTTCCTTACAAGCCAACAATTACAGAAACTCCACAACATACCCAAGTCGTTGCATGTGGTAAATAGTTATATAATTCAACTAGCAAATTTATAGAGGTGCATTTTGCAGGGACGTTCCGGTCTCGAGGAATGCAATACAGATATGGAGCGACATAATGCGCGGCATTTTGTAAAAACATTGCAGAATATATTGCTCCCAAACTTGCTAACTCTGCGATCATCCATTCAAGTACGTTATAATGTCGCTCCGGGGAATTTGTTTTCAGGTTTTTTATTTAAACTTTATTATAGATTGATGAAGTGCTGCAGGAATTCGCAACGAAATGCTGTCAACACAATTATGCTCAGAATTATGAAATCACAACGATTATGAATGCAGATGGAATTTATCTGGCAACATATTCTGCATTGTTATTAAATCTTAGATTGATACGCAATGGACATTACAATGAAAAAAATGTAGAGGTAAGCAAAACAGTAAATTATACCAATTTAATTAATAACATATTTATGCACTACATTGTAGTAAATATTTAAAAATTTATTTTGTATAGATATCAAATCCACGACTTTTAGTTAGATAGACTGACATTCATTATATTTGCTAAAGAGAAAAAAGTTCATATAACGATTTCAAAAACTTTTTAGAAAAATGCATATTAAAGGATTCTTAAAAAAATAATCATAATTATGAAAAATTTTAATAATGCTATCTAGATTAACCGAGTTGAAAATAATTAAGATGGTTGCAAGAAAAGTTAGATTGCATAGAAACTAAATTGCAGAAATTTATTTTAATTATAATTTAATGAAAAGAAAACGCATTATAATTGCATTTTGTAGGCCATTTCCATGGCAGAATGATCAATTATAACTTATTAAATATTTGATATGGATTCATATTAATTAATCGAATTTGTTTTGATAAGGTTATATATCTAACATTGACACTGGATAATATTAATTATTTTGATTTGTTTATTGATACACTATGGATATAGTTCTACTTCAATTGAAATTTTTACACAGGAAGTAATATAGTTAAATTTTAGAAAATTATTTAAATTAATAGATTTATAAGAGGGACTCGAACCGTTTCAAATAAATGGTTTCGGTTTCGTTCCGATTCCGGTTTTTTAAAGTAAAGCTTCTTTGTGCAATCTTTGAATTTAAAAATTGCGACGAAAGCAGGATGACAAAAGTAAAATTTTAAATTTAGCGTCAAACATTAGATCAAATTTATCTAATAAATTTCGACTTTTTTCGGCAAATTACATGTTGGTATAAATCGTAGTATTTATTTATTTTGTTATTTGTAAAACACAATCTTAGTTAACTATTTGTAATTTTATGTGCAAATTAAAACTATTTTTGGAAATCTTTCTTTTATAAATCGCAATATCTACTTAATGTTTGGTAATAAAAAGCAATTTTATTCAATTTTCTTTTGGTAAATTTTTAAAGTCAATACTTTTATATTCAGATGTGAGTCCGAAAAGCGGACATGCTAAAAATGTAGATTTTTTACAGATCTACGAATAAATAGCATTTTTATTTAATTTTTACTTCTAAATCGCAACTATATATTAATGTAAATTACAGAAATTACCAAGCAATGGACAAATATCACCGACAATTTAATTCATATTCATATCAACTAATCACAACATGCGTTGAACCAACATATATGTTCATCAAATATTTTTAATATTTTGCTTGTTGATCGGTTATCTAGTGACGTCATGATACTGACAAATTATACTTGAGAATTATATTTATATTTATTAAATAGTCTCACCATTCGTAAATTAAAACTAAGAATATTTAATTCTATTCTAGCGGGATGTATAGAAGAAGTCGTGTTAAAGAAGCAGCGCTGTCGTTGTTTTTAAACAAATTAACACTCATTGCTATGCACCCTCCTTTGTTTAATATTCGGCAATTTTCATTTATGTTTAATTTTTTACTCTTTACTATTTCTCTATAATTATAAACCAAGTATGTATAGCCATTTTAAAATTTTTGACAAATCAGATTCAACTTACAGTAAAAATTGAGTATGTACAAGAATTACCGCATTCATTCATTCATTTCTATGCAAACTTTACGATTTTTAATTTTTAATGCAGTTAATATATTACTATTAAGCATGATGCCTCGGTATTTCCACATGTTCATAGAAATTTTTTTTTTTTATATGTTAATGTCGATTGTGGTAAACATTTTTATTTTAAATATGAGATCTATTTATATCGGTTAATGAAGTTTGAGTCAAATTGATGAAGAAATTGGTACGTGTTTTTTAATTTTTTTTATGTTTTACATGTCATAGTTATAAAATTCCTTCAAAAATAACTATTTTTTATTTGTTTATACGTAAAAACTTGCGAAATAATTGCTAAAGATACAGCTGTTTACTGATTATGAATAAAAATCTAATAAAATATTTTTATTTTTAAATTTACTCAATAACTGTATGTAATACATTACATTTTTTATGTACAATTAAGCGCACCGAATCTATGAGTTTGTACACCTGCTGTACTCAAACTATGAAGGGCGGAGCGGTGCCGGGATGGAGGGGGGGGGGAAGGAAATGCAAACAAATGTCATTAACAGTAACTGTCGTGGTAAATGAAGAAAAAGAAGACTACCAACTACTAAAGATTGAGGACCGCTGTTGTACACAATTTTGCAACTCTTCTTCGGTGTTCATTTAATTAATGTATACCATTTATAACATTTTATTACATTTTTTATAATCAATCCTTGCTTGCCTTTAGCAATCGTTTCTCAAGTTATTGCGTATATAGATCGAGAAACATCCTTTATATTTTTGTTGCCAGCCAACATGCACTTGTAAAAATATTTGCATTTGCCTTGTACATACTCTGGATAACTACTGAAAAACTAGTTTTTTAATTACGATTTCTGACGGAAAAGCTGCAAAAATGTGCAATTAATATAACGTTTTATTAAAAATGCAACTTAAAATGAAAAATTTACAAAATTTAGTAAAAATTATCATAAAACTCTAATTAGAAACCCTAGAATTAAAGTTATAAACTATATAATTTTATTATATATTTGATGAAACAAAAATTAAAAACAAAAATATATAAAAATCTAAAATGTTTGGCAAGTCAACTGCTGCTAAACGTACATGTGATAAATGTGTGGCCTGTATGGGAAAACATTATAAATTTGTAAACAAATTAATATTTAAAAACCTAAAAAAGATATTACAAAAAGGGTTGGATTCGGATCAAATCAATTGGTTTGGTTCAGAAATTCCTTTTTTTGTTTTTCAATATACGATTCTGGTTGAAGTTTCAAGAAAATCGAGGCGGTTTGTTTGATTTTTTGGTTGACTTTTTGTTCAGATTCAGTCTCTGGTTTATACATAATTAATAAATAATAGACCGGTTCTGACAAGTTATATCTTAGAGGTAATAATTCCTAAAAATAAAAATGTGACTTAAGACCTTGCTACCGAACACTAAACAATTGCACATTGGGTCTTAGAAAGTTAGTAATTGTAATTTATACTTATTATAGTATCATAACACCTCACCCGGAATTGACGAAATAAATTATCAAATGATCAAATACCTCCCCAATAACGCCAAAACAATGTTATTAGACATATACAATCATTGGTGGGAAACTGGGACCATAACAGATCAAATGAAAATAAGTAATCTAATCTCAATTAAAAAGAATAATAAATCCGATGATAAACTCACATCTTACAGACCAATTGCCCTTTTACCATGTATTATAAAAATACTAAATACAATTATAAAAATCCGACTAAACTACATAATCGAAACAGATCAATTACTACCTAAAAATAGATATGGATTCCCACAAAACAGAATATACCACTTCTTTACCGATCATAGGAATACATATGAAATCACGTCAGCAGCTTTTATAGACCAAGCATTCGATTACGTGCACATTCAAAAGCTCATTAAAATATTAGTAAAGCAGAACATACCACCTGTACTCATAAAATACATTAAATCATTAGTAACAAACAGGATATACACCATGACATCAAACAGTCACAAAATCACCCGAATATGTAACATTGGACTACCGCAAGGTGTAAGTCTCAATCTCAATATTAACATAATACAATACACGATATAGTGATTTACACAAGCAACTCACAAATTAACAAAAACACACCTGACCTTCAAATCAACTTAGAAATACCCAAAAACTTACTACACAAACTTAATCTAGGCATAAACCCAACCAAATGTACCATCATGTACTTTAGCAGAAAACATGTCACACCAGAACAGGAAACTGTAGAATTAAACGGTATAGAAATAGAAGAACACAACAATTCATCAACATATAAAAAATAATTTAGAGCACCTTATAAATCGCTATAACCACATTTATCGCAGAAACAAAACAAAACCAATAGATATTATAGCATATCAACAAACAAAGCTACAAAAACTTACTTGTTCCGACCAACCTTGCTGTACATCATATCCCCTTACTATAAACCCAATCAAAATTTACATCAATATTCCTACCATTACATCCAAATCCATAGATAAAATTCTTCTCAAAACAAAAACTATCCAACACATAAAAGAAGCATATAAAGAACACAAAAAGAATATACTCAGATAAAAAATGGACTATACCGCTGCAGCAGCTGTAAACCCCAAAACAAAGAAAATCCAAACGATAGCTTCAATTCCAACCGCAGAACTTATCGGAATCGACCTTGTTGTACACCTAATAACAAATAATCCTACAAATAACACCACAAAACACGTCATTCTAACCGGCTCTTTCCCCGCACTACAAACGGAAAAAATCACATGCACTGCAATGGATACCAATCCACTCCAATACAAATGGAAACGATCTAGCCGACCACACCGCCAACAACGTAATCCAGATAATCACAAACATCAATATTCTCCACCAGGACTACAAACAACAACTAAAAAAATACAAGAAAAATGGACAAACATATACAATGAAAATACAGCAACCGGAAGAATTTATAAGAAAATCCTACAGGTACCAACCCGTAAACCATAGTTTACTAACGTCACCCTATCACAAAGTACAACAAAAAAAATAACATATGAAACGGGCCACGGATTAAGAGGTGACAAACAACACATATTTAAATAGAAGGATTCCATAAACTGGAAAATATGTAACACTGTCGAATGCACAGAACACACCCTAGAACAATCTACAAAATACACCACTAGAATGCAAACACTACTCACAAAAACCAAAAAACAAACTGTAACGTATTCAGACGTATTCAAGGAAATGTAACACAAATGACGTCATAGAATACATTGAAGAACTACCTGACATACAAACTTACAAACTATTAACAGACTAAACGATTTTATTGTTACTGCTACATGATATAATTAAATAATTTGGTCAAAGAATAAATAAAAATAAAAATTATGATAGATTTTAAAACTTTTTGAAAATAAATATTTTGTAATGTTTCATAATTTTGTAATTCATATACACACTTGTTTAAAGATCTACAACGTGGCCTTAAAATGACTACTCGTTCAATAGTATTTTAAATACTGAAAAGTTAATGTAAATATAGTAAATGTTTATCCACATTTACCGTTATTTAATCAATATTGACGTTACTATTACCATATTAATGCCGATATTTGAATTATGTAGTGGCCAGTTACATCACAGTTCTTTCAATTCCATAATTATTAACTTGTGAAATTTATTTATGTATATGTATACTGGCACAAATTTCAAACACTGTTTGTAAAAACAATTTTAACTAATCAGTCTTTCTAAACAGCCAAGAAAAACTTAATTCCAATAACAGTGCAGTTACCTGAAAATATTAACTTGAGAGATTCATTGTAAATACTGGTTTATTTTATTACTAGAAAAATGATAAAATAGCCTTCTTGTCATTATTTAGCAACTGATACAGATTTAAATGCAGTTAAATTAACGTTCTACGCTTTTATCTATCATATAGTACTTTAATAAAGAGAGTAATGATACGACAGCTATACTCCCAAGTGATAATATTATATGATGTTCTTAGACTATTTGTCTATTTGTTAATTGAAAGTTCTATTATGACATAATTTTCCTTATATTGAGGTTGGAAAATCTCTTACAGCGATTTTCATTTCACGTTCAAGTGAAGTTACTTTACTATTACTAACATATTGGAAGTTATTGGATATTACATGTTGAGTCTCTAGAACTTATCAAGGAGCAAAATTTGCCAGTTAAGACAAGGTATAAAGTTTGAGAATAATTCGTTCAGCTTGTTTTATACTATGCAATTAATTAGAATTGAATCAACTTTACTAATAATTAATATTAAATTTTATATTTTTTACAAAATATAATTTTAAAGTTTTAGGAAAAAGCTTATTTTTTTCTTTAATCTAAAATGTAATTTTAATATGGACGCAATTCAATGTAAATAAATGCAATATTTTATTTCAGGCTACTACTGTAATGACCGAAGCTCAATTCGTAGAGGAAATTCATGGAAGCGGCGTCTTAGTTTATGTCTCAGCAACATGGCTATGCGAATTATATCAAAATGCCCTTGCAAAATCCCTGCTAGAAGCCGCAGGCTACGATGCTAAAAGTCCACAACAGCCAGCCCTCATCAATCTTCTAACAGGTTAATAATTCACCCATAGTTTTAACAAGTTTAGCAACTATGTATCACGTATACACACACACACACATATATATATATATATATATATATATATATATATATATATATTTTGTTTTTGTTTTAAGACGTTGGCGGTTTATGTCCTTCGCAACTGCTTTCCGACTGGCAAAAGCTGCAAAAAGTTCATGGAACACCAGACACAAGTCCGGAAGTTGACGCTGGTATTAAATTATCGCGTCGAGTTCTTACTTGCTGTTGGGCATCAGTTGTCTCGGTACTTGGAGCTTCTTTGGGTGAAAAACCGCCGTTAGGAGGAACATCTGCTTTAAGCCGATTAGTCGCGCGGAGATCCAGACAGAAATATAAACAGAGATTGAGGGACGATGTTATAACTGCGAGTTTGGAAGGACTTCAAAAGGTAACTTGTTGAATTATGCATAGATACGAGTTTGTTTGTTGAATTTAGCCATGGTTGACATTGTTGACATGTTGGAGTTTAGTTATATTACATAACTTTATTCAGTGACAATATTTCAATATGGACGCTTATTAAATTATAGGATGCTGACTGAATGTTAAATACAAATAATCTGATGTTATAATACTTATAGCCAAGCTCTCGTCAATATTAAGTACGGTGTACTTGACAAAGGTTTAAAAATTCGAAATATTATTCACAGCTCAGAGCAGAGATGTTATTAATTATTTATTTATTAATCTTGTGATGGTGGAGTCTTAATTCTCAAAATATTTTATTACTTTTCCAAAATTACTTAGTGCAAATAGAATTATTAATCAATATTTTTTGTCTCGATAATTTTTGTCTTACTAACTTAATATATTTAATCTTAATTAAAACTCAATACCACTTATAGAATTCTAGTTCTCCTATTAGTGAAATTGAAAATACTTTCCAAAATATAGAAATAAATACTCACCGTCTAAGAAAAATAATTGTCTTATATAACTTGCATTTTTTATTTAGAACGTATTTTATAAGCTCTTAACACAACACCAATTGACGCCCTACTCGACGAATCCAGAGAACTTCCAATTCAATTACAAATAAAACTAAACATAGCCACATACCTCTCAAACACAACAATTCATCAACATATAAAAAATAATTTAGAACACTTTATAAAACGCTGTAATCATGTTTACTGGAGAATCAAAATAAAACCAATAGATACTATAGCATATCAACAAATAAAGCTACAAAAACTTACATGTTCCGACCAACCTTGCAGTACATCATATCGCCTTACTAGAAACCCAATCTAAATTTACACTTATATCCCTACCATTACATCCAAATGCATAGACAAAATTCTTCTCGAAACAAAAACTATCCAACACATAGAAGAAACATAGAAAGAACACGAAAGAGTATATTCAGACGGATACAAAAAATGGATATACCACCGCCGCAGCTCTAAACCCCAGAACAAAGTAAATCGCTGATTTAAAAATCCAAATGATAGCTTCAATTACAATCACAGAACTAATCGGCATCGACGTAGATCTACACCTAATAACAAATAACCTCACGAACAACACCAGAAAGTCGACTCTCAACCCCATCTCCAAAGCTTTAAAATAATCCTACACTTCCCAGAAGAAAATAAGCTTAATCACGGAAAAAATTTACACTACTATAGAACAGCTAAAAAACCACGGATATGATATAACACTGCAATGGATACCAAACCACTCCAATACAAATGGAAACGATCTAGTCGACCACGCCGCCAACAACGTAATCAAGCCAATCACAAACACCAATATTTTCCACCAAGACTACAAACAACAATTACAAAAAGAAATACAAAAAAGAATAGACATGGCTGCGTTTTCATTGTATATGTAATGAAAACGCAGCCAAAGGAAGAATTTATAAGAAAATCTAACTTCCAAACTATGGTTTACTAACCTCGCCCTATCACGAAGCACTACTATAAATATAATAATATTGAACGGGTCACGGATTAACAGGTGACAAACAACACACATTTGAATAGAAAGATTCGCCAAACTGCCCAAGATGCAACACGATCGAAACTACAGAACATATTCTAGAACAATGTACAAAATACAATCGTAGAAGGCAAACGCTACTCACAAAAACTAAAAAGCAAATAGTAACTGACATATTCAAGGAAATACAACCAACATCACATAAATGGTGTCATAGAATACATTGAAGAACTACCAGACATATAAACTTACAAACATAGCAAATCATGGCTACATGTCATCCGACAAAGCCGCTACATATATATTTATGTTATGAACGTAGAAATTCAGAAATAAAAATTATGCTTACATTTGTTAGTAGATAATATACAAATACTTTGAGGTATTTGATATTTTGTGATGGCATAATAAAATAAATTTTGCAAAAATTTGGCAAAATCGTGATAAAATATCACAAAAGTGTTATAAAATGTTTCATTTTTTAAGCATCATATTATGAAACTTTTGGAAATTTTGTGAATTGTTTTACCTACGTTATTCCAAATGTTGCAAAAAATTGTGATTACCAATGCTGTTTTACCAACATAATTTGAGGTATCAAGCAGCACTAAAACGCGCTTTGAAACTGATGTGATTTATTATGGTTGCTATTGGATCTAGCTTAACGGTCGGTGCTCATCTGCTAACCAAGTATAATTATGTATGACTCTATTAATGCTGGATTTCAATAAACTCTACCAGATTTTATATAAGAAATTTCATATAAGCATAAAACAATTTTAATGACAATCTACTAACTATTTTTTGCTACAAAATCCACAAATATATAAATATAAATAACATTATTAAGTTGATTAATAATAATTAATAATTAATTCTATTTTTAGGCTGCAAGCTTAAGCAACACTTTAAAATTGCAATCGAGAAGTAGTAGCATACTGTGTTTGCTATCGGCATCTTCATGTAAAAACCAGGGACCCAAAATTTTAGCTTCACATGCTTTATCATTAGACGTCCTTATATCAAAAGGTAAGCAACAAAATGAAGACGAAAAAAAAAATATATACATATATATTTATTTTAGGATTGGCATTGGGTTCGCATAGCAGCGCCTGCTGGCCACATATTTTCAACGCATGTGTTGCTATTGCAGGATTAGAACATGCCCTATTTAGCAAAACTGGATCGGCTCAATTATTGCTGGTTGCTCAAAATTCACAAAACAACGTTGTAACGTCATCTACGTACAGCAACCCTGCTGAAAAATTGAATTTGAGTTTTACACCTAGTTGTACTGATGAGGAAACGTGGTATTTATAATTTAATCAATTATTGAGTTGCCTATTGATCTGTATGTATGAATTTTAGTGTTGATGTATATAGCTTCCTACAGAATAGTTCATATGGGCAAAATTCAGGCAATCAAAATGATGCAAGCGTTGCTGAAATTGTGGAGCGAAGTGGGGTTTTAAATACCCAAGGCAAGGGCATTTTGTGCGGCGTACATGCGGCTAAAGTTTGTTGCGTATTGTCGGCTAAAGCTGATGAATTATTCCACAACGCTGCTCTACGCTTGGCGCTTCCGGGTCTGTGCAGTTTCCTTAACGAATTATGCAAAGCCTCTCATGCACAGGTAATTTTATTACTTAAATTAACTCATAATTCTATTTCAAAATTTATTGCAGCTATTTGCACGTTTTGAAGAAGTCCCGTCGAAACAGAAAAAATGGTGGAAACGCGAATTGGAATTGCAATATCAAAAACCGCCTGCAACTTTATTGTTGCATCGCATCGGTGAAGTCACTTTAAAATGTATACGGTCCGGACGTCCTTTAATACACACGATGAAAGTGTGGTCGATAGTGGGTCCTCACTTCATGCAAGCGGCTTGTCATAAAGATAGGACCATTACGAAGAAAGCGGTAGCTTGTATTCATGACGCCGTAACCGCATTGTTAAATGAACAGACAGAATTGCCCCATTTCCACTTTAACGAAGCCCTATTCAAACCTTTCGAGAACCTATTGTGTTTAGAACTGTGCGATTCCGATGTTCAGGTGAGACATTTTATAATTTAATTTGGTTCATTAAAAAGTTGGATTAAACCGAAAATGATGAAAAATATTGATAAAATTTATGTTAAAAATATTATTAAAGGTCATGTAATGCTTTTAAGATCATTAATTAATACTTTTAAATTTTTTTGCAAACTTAATACCTACTCTACCGGCTTCCTAACCGATAGCCGATAGCTGCCTAAAATTATGTGTGGAAAATAATGTGGCCATTTTGTTTTGAAAAGTTGCCCCACATATACTAAACGGCAAATTTGTACATAGCACATGTTGAATTTTCCACATAGTCCACATGACCAGCCTTCCACGGCCTACGGCTTGTTCTCATTAGTTAAAACTTCAAATTGCTTTAATTCATCTAACTTGAAATGTTTTAAAATGTTAATATTTGCTTTACTGAACATTTTAAGCACTATTGGATTCAACAAAAATCTCAATTTTGTTTACGACTTTACGACCTTTTCTTGGATTTAAATTTGCAGAAAAGAAATTGATCAATTTAAAATTGTTTGATGATCAAGAACAGAAAGAAATATTAAGTTTCTAAATGAATGTTTCAAAATTAGAAGAAAAAATGTTTTGTTTTTGTTTTTTTTCTTTTTTTGACATTTCTGCAAAAATCTTTCGCTTTTAAAAAAATGTATTTTAAATATTTTCTTTTTTACTTTTATTGATGGTTAAAGAAAAATAGATTTGAACAATGAACATATTTTGTATATTTATACAAATAATAGCAAATATGATTTTTGCTAATTCAAATATTATATTTGCATAAATATTTTACAAACAATTTTTATTTAAAGTTTATTTATTGGAAATATAATCTATTTATAAGTAATTTATTTAAGATATTTTAACAAATAAGTAATTGTTAATAAGTTTATGATATTTTAGATTATTATTTTAGATTAATTTTCCAAACAATAATTTAAAACAAAAGTTTTTATTGAAAATACAATATGAATAGTTTGTAGCATGTTTTTATATTTTATTTAAACGTATTTTCGGCCGAATGTGAACATTTGTAAACGTAAAGCGTTAAGTTAGAATTTAGATGGGAGACCGCTTTACCATTGGGAAACAATTGATGGCTAGATAGATTGAAGCAAATTTCTATAGTAACAAGTTTTAACTCGACACACAGACATAACACGGCTAAACGAATTCGAGGTTGATAGCCACTTGGGTAAAACTCGAACAAAAAAGACAATCGAAAAGATATTGTTGCAAAGAGTAGTGAAGTATTTATTTTGTAGACGTCGCGGGGCGTCTTGTAGATGTAAAACTTCAAAATCCATTTTTTACAGAAAGCTTCGCTTTTTGTGCAGAGTATTTAAATTTTTTTGTTAAAAGCACATTCTAAAAACTCTCTCTCTCTCTGAAAATTATAAAACTAAAACTCCACAAATATAATAAGAAAAGTATTTTATTCAACTTATCTTATTTATAAACCATATATAATTTTCAGAATGAATATTGTTGAATTTCGCCATATTCGGACATCAAATATTGAATTCATTCTAAAAGCGTTCAAGATTTTGTTTGAGAATTATTTAATGAGAGAAAAATTGATGATGGCTTTTACTATATGATATTTACATAGAAATAGCTTCTAACATTTTGAATAAACTATATTTGATCGTTTCTATTTAAATAATCTAAATTAACTTTAAAGTTTTAAGTTAAAGGTATTTTAAAATTTCTGAATTTATCTATTTATGTAATTTCAGGATCAAATTGTGGCCTGCTTGTGCGAATTTGTGGAGGCTAATCGCACCGAGATCTGTTCCGGTTGGAGACCTTTATTTGGAACATTGCGGGTGGCTAATAGTAAACATAACGCTGCAGCTATTCTCGATGTTTTCTACATTTTCCTACAAACTGATAACACATTAGTGTTTGCTAATGCGGCTTTAGACTATATCCTCTGCTTACTTTCACATATAAGAAACAATAATCAAGAGGAAGCTGCTGATAGCAATCCTAATACTCCGCCACTTCCATCGAATAAATCCGACAAAGCCTCTAAAGATGTTAAGGAAACTAAAGCCTTCCCATTTCTGGAAAAGGATAACGAATACACTTCTAAACTATTCACAGGACCTGTTGATATATGCACTGAGTCATTAAAGTTATTACAGAGCTGTGCGGCTATACTATCTATGATGCACAACATGCCTAAATGCCCAACGTTTAATTTGACTCACAGAATGAGCATTGAAACCGAGCCGCAATTAGTTGATCCTATAATAGAAAATTCTGATATAATCACTTTCAAACAAGTAGACCCTAATGAAATTTCTTATAAGTTATTGGGCATGAAATCAGATATGGAGAGCTGTGAAAAAGAAGAGATGACTTTGACTAAAATGGATGGAAAGAATGGCTGCTTGAAAGTTTGGTACATATTGTTAGAAGGATTATCATCGGCAGCCATAATTGCAGCAAACAAAAATCAATCGTTTATAGTAGAAACTTTATTTAAACTGCTTAAAGATTTGATTGTAAATCCAGGAATTAATTACGGATTGTATTGTTTGAATCATTTGCTACTACCGATGGTGCAGAATTGGTTGAGACAGAACAATAAAAAACTGAAACCCGATGACTGGCAACATTTCAAACATTGTTGCGGTCTGGCTAGTGAATTGGTCGTTGACTACATAGCTCATATACAAGCAAAACAGGAAAATAAACACGCAACGAATCCGGGTGTAAATTTAGCAATGAAACAGTTACTAATTATTTTAATTGAATGTATAGCACAGCCAAATGAAAGCATTGCTAGACTGGGTACATCATGCATGCGACATTTGATTTTAAGCGTTGGACAAATATTAACTTCAAGTCAATGGGAAATTTTAGTCACTGCAGTACATCGTGCTTGCGTTGTAAGTTTAAATCCTCTACATCAAGTAACTTTAGCATTCAAACCCAATTCTGATAGTTTCTATGGAGATTTAGCCACGGTTAAAGTGGCTGCTAGGAAGGATAGTAATATACCAGAGAATGAAAGGCTGTATGAATTGGCGCAACAAGTTTTCTTGATGCAGGCTCAAAGAAATTGCAACAAATGCACTGGAAAGATGTGCGAATGCGAACAAACGATCGTAATTGACGATAGGAGTTATGTATTTTTATTATATCCATTGGATATGGCAACGGTGGCCAATCCTGATTTGTACACAGTCAGAGTTCCCTTTAGGAATTTAGTGGTGGGGATCTTAGCTCATCAAATGCTTATACAAACCATTTCAAGTGCTTTATTGCAAAATTTAAATCACGTCACTCCAATCCTAAATATACTACAAATTCATACATGCAGTCTAAGAGGTATTTTAACACACGTAAATGCAAAACACGTGGATGTTTTATTGAAATGCTTAGAAATCTCTAATTCACGTGCCAAAGAATTTGATTTGCGCCCTGGTCTTAAATTCTTAACACAAAAAGTTGGAAACTTATCCAAAGCAGCTAACCTCTATACCCAAGCAAACACATCTGAAGTAGTACAAATTATAGTATTAATCGAACTATGTTTGGATGGAATTGAAAAATATTCAATAACTCCTAGCGACATTAAAGAACTTTTAACTAAAGACACAAAAACTAAATGCTACACCGATCTAGATTATGTCGAACAATTCCTACGCAACTTACGCAACAAATGGGAATATTTATGCGAATCCTACGTCAACTTAACTATCCACATCCCTGATGACGATATAGATAGCATAGATGATTTCAGAACATCATCAGATCATCTAAACGAAGAAGAGCCTAAAAAAACTGAATGGGAAAAAGTAGTTAAGCCATTTAAATTTTCTGATTTTAAACGCCCGGAAAGTTTAGCTTCCAGTGATTCTGAAAGTTATTTGGAAAAAGAAATTCTACCAACAAGTCAAACTGAAGACGATTCCGTTTTCAACAATTCAGATAAAATTGAATACCAAAAATTACCTATAAAGAAACATCTGAGTTTGGATGAAAATTTAAAACATGGTGAATTGAACTCCACCGATGATGAAACTAATGAAATGGCTGCTAAATTTCACAAACAAACTGTTAAAGTTAAATACGATACAAATACATTACTACAAATGAAATCAGCAATATCAACTGATAATTTATTACCTAGGTTGAATGATCGTTCAAAATCTGAAGGTTGTGATGATAAAGATGTTGAGCAACAAATGGAAGCAATGATTGAGCAATATAAAAAACAATCACCACCGAATAGGGTGAATCCATTTATTAATAACACCACTCTACCACCAGCACAGCCGGTTCCACCCGAAATACAACAACAACGCTCCATGAGTATTTTTAAGGATTCTGAAGCTTTTAAAATAACAAGAATTGAAACTATGGAAGCATGCCTTGAATTATTAGGCAGCCTTTCATCAAATCGACTATCACCGTTAGCTGTTGTACTTAAAGACGGCGCAGTTATGCTTGTAAGCAGTCAAGATGATAAAATTAAATTTGCAGCAGAAGATTTATTACACAGGATGAATATTTCCTATGTAGACGACGAACAATTCGATGTATGAATATAATTTACATTTCTAATCAATATAACATAAAAACGCTTTATATCTTTTAGTGGAAAGAAAAATCTAAAAATGTATTTTTTGAAAACTTTTATGTAGAACAACTTTTGCACTAAGTTTATTAAATTAAATCCGAGCTAGTAAATAAAATGGTGCGGATACTTCCAACTACTATAACTTACGCCTATTTCAACGTCACAAAGGAAACACAATAGACCAATGGTACTTTACATAACTAGTTTAGGTTTCTGTATATATAACATACAATTAATATTTATATTTATGTATTGTCCATCTTCTCCTTATCTACCATTGACAATATTTAGATTAAAATTCAAAAAGAAAACTATATATTGGTGTACAAAAAAGAATGTAAACAAATCGATGTAAAGAATGAAAGAAAATATGACTTTTAATTTTGTATGTACACTATTTAATTTTAGTTAGCTGCTATTGTAAAGCAATGGAAAATAAATGTTTATAAAATATAATTTTGGAGTTGCTTTATTAATCTTGTTTATGTATGTATGTATGTATGTATGTATGCGACAGGTTTTGGTGTATTTTACGTAACGTTACAAATTGCTTTTCCGAGAATGTAATGCTCGGAAATTTAAGCCGTGTTATTAACTTATTAACTGCGTTATTAATCTTGGGCAAAGCAAGGAGAGAGAAATGGAAAAGGAATATTTGATTGTTATTGCCGAAAGCGCGGGCAACGGAGCCGCCGATGATTTAAATGCGAACGGCGAGGGGTGCGTTTGCGGCGCAACCCCGCGACTGGTAGATATATCAGATGCGTATTGTTTCGGCTCGTTGATTTCATTTTCACCTGGATATATATGTTGTCCAGCTGTTCTCTCTCCCATCGTCTGCCGGGGCATTCGCTTCTCCATTTCAATGTCCATATATCTCACGGGTTCGCACGCCCTGACGTTTCGTTATATGGGGTAGTTTATTAGTCATTTCTCCGCCACCCTCTGCTCCGCGCACTAATCTAAAAGGGAAATGTAGAAATATCCAAGCGGATTTTATTTCCCCCGCGCACTAATGCCCATTTTAAAGCCCGCTAAAACAATTCAACGATCACTTTCCGGGAATCTTTAAAAGCTCCAATTTATGCTTAAAACCGGCCGAATTTTTAATAAATT
>JARJEC010067664.1:0-20979 GCA_030264575.1 Tachinus sp. AB-2021 | reverse complement strand
GGGTTTAAAGCAAAGCAAAAACCAAAGCGGGCTTAATCAGTCACCTTGAAATATATCTCGCTTTATGTGTATCGGTTGCGGAGTTATGTTGTGATTGTTTATGTTTAATTTCAATGTTGTACTCCAAGTACCCATGGTGTGTTCTAAAAATGTGATAATGATTGGATTAATTTAGTAAAGTTTAAGTACTTGGATCAAACAACTGTGAGGAACTGAATCATATGCTTTCTTATAATAAATAAACGCATTATGCATGTTCCCTTTTTGCGACAAGCCTGTTCCTTGCATATTGCGTCTAAGATTAGTTGTTCTTTACATCCTTTTTGGCTTGTCTTCTACAGCCCTTCTATTGTTCGGCAATGATTTTATATCCTTCACAGTGTTTGTAAATATTGTCTGTAATACTTTGTATAAATATTTTGTGTTGGCAAACATGTAATTGATCTGTACTTCGATGCGTTTAATGTGTCATTGTCTTTTGGAATGGTATGTGTAAGAAATAACGGCATCTCTTCCGGGTGTTGCATAACATTTTCTAAGTGTATTGCTAAATATTTGTGTGCACATGTGAAGTATTTATAATAATAATTATGTATCATTCTTTTATATTATTTAACTTTTAAAATTAAATTGAACAAAATTTTTGGTGAAAACATTGAAATTAAAAGAGGTCTTCCCCAAGGAAGTATTTAAGGCCCCCTAGTTTATTTACTTTACGTAAACGATATAAATGTTTGTTTTGAAAATTATCAATATTTTTTATTTGCAGATGACACATTAATATTTTTAATTCACAAAAATTAAAACATTGCATATCAAATTTTTTAAATTTCCAAAATGGGCACATGATAAAAAATTAACAATAAACAAGGATAAAACAAAATTATTACATATTAGATGTCGAAATCAAAATGATGAAAATATAAATAAACTAATATATCATGACTCCATACACAAAAATAAACATATTTCAAATTACAATTGTTTAAACAAAATTGAATTAGTAAAAAAACAAAATATTTATTTATCATATGGATTGATGAGAATTTAACATGGAATATACATATTAACGACTTACAAAAAAATCTTAAACACCTATCGTACAGCTTCTACTACTTAAAACCATCTACCTACACATATACTAACACAAATTTATAACTCAATGGAAGAATCAGTTATTAATTATGGCATAACAATATACGGACAAGCTTCAAAAAACAAAATAGAACGATGTTTACTATAAACGAACAAATGAAAGCAAACAAAATTTATAAGATTAAACAACTATTTAAATTAAGACTAATTTTAATTTTAACTTTAAATTTATTAATTCTTGGAAGAAAAAACAATATCTAGATACGACAAAGTAAATTTAAAATAGAAAAACATAACAATAAATATGGCAAAAGAAGAAACGAAGTAAAATTAAAAGGAATTTATAACTATATACCAACAAACTTTTCATTCAAGAAATTTGGAAAATTTAAAATACAAATAAAACAATTGATAATAAATAGCTGATTCAATTAAATAGTATAATTATAATTAATAATATCAACAATAACAACGCCACTGATAAGCATCAGCTTGTGGCATTCAATTTAAAATAAAATTGTTATTGTAATAATAAATGAAATAAATAAATTATTATTATTATTATTATTATTATTATAATTATCAAATTTTAAATTATTATTATCGGATTTAAGGTATTCAATTCCTAAAAGATGTTATTTATTGTCTCCTATCAGATATTTTTTGCAAAATATTTTTATTATTAATTGCCGTTATCGTTGGCTATTAATTAATAGGTAAATGACACGTGATGGCCGATAGGTGATAGGTAAAGCGAGATTGAATCGTAAATCATTGTCGACGATTGATTTATTGTGCCGTTTCACAGGTTATATCCACCGAAAACGCTGAATTGGAAAAGGGAAACTGCTGAAGGCACAGCATAACTGTAGTTAGCTTCTGAACATGTGTACATTTTGAAAATAATTAGCATAATAATATGCAATAATTCTTGTATAAAATATTTATTCAAAATTATAATACGGCGGATTTTTTTAAATGTGCTTTGTGATAACCGATAGCCATATTTTATTTGATAAATTTCAGTCGTTAAAATAATCCCCATCTCCATCACAATGGCAAGAAAGAAAATAATGCGCTGCAATTACGTTAAAAGAAATGCAAGCGTCTCCTTGATTGCTTTCCATCATCCGAATTACGCCTCCCATACTCTTTAATATTACATTTTTGTTCGCAGGTGCTTTCCTTGTGACTTATTTCATAATGCTGTTGCTGATGGGGATGCCGATTTTCTTGCTGGAACTAGTCATTGGTCAGTACTCAGGTCTAGGTCCCGACGAGGCTTTCACCCGGATCGCCCCCATATTTAGAGGATTGGGATACTGCACCCTGGTGGTCATCACGCTCGTTACGATTTACTACATGGTGATAATCGCTTGGACGCTGTTTTATTTCTTCGCCTCGTTTACCTCCAAGCTGCCGTTTGGATATTGCTCAAACGATTTTAACACGAAAGGTAATATGGCGACAGGGGTGGTGTGGAGAGTGCGAATGAATATAGGGAATGATTTGCTGAAGTGGCGGAATTTTATTCTTATAGGTCTTTTACCAAATACGAGATGTTTTTATATGCCAAAAATAAAGGTTTAGATTGCTTTTTACGTCATCTGACATGATGAAAGAAGTTCTCTAGATTATTACTGTTGTCGCAATTTCTTCCTTTGATGAGAAAAAGTTTATGTTTTTAAACAGACTATAATTTTTGAGAAAATAGTTTAAAGTAACTTTATGTTATGTATACATAATATAATTAATTATTCAAAATTTTAATTAGAAAATTAAAAGTTTTTGAAGAACTGATAATCCAATATTTAGATTTTTAATTTATAAAGTTAGAAAACAAATACAATTCATATTTTAAAGAAAATATTTCATATTTACTTTTTTATTTTCAAATGTATAAATTTCATGATATAAACAAAAAACACTTTGAATACAATTTAAACATTTTTTGTCTTTTAACCTTAATTTTCAAACATTTCTCTAAGTATTCTCAATGTTTTGCAGCATTTTGTGGCATTTAACAATGTTTTTATAAATTTAAGATTTTTATGTCTAACATCCATGCTATCGCTCTGCGGCTGGGATTTTTATAAATATTGTTTAACATATTTCAAAGATTTTACGAGGTTTTTCTACATTTTATATTTGTATTTGCATATTATAAAATTTTTGATATTAATAGTTTGCAAAACTTTTCGAACATTTTTTAACTTTTTCAATAATGCAATAATTTTTGATATTCTACATTTTGAACTGGAACTCAAACCATTCAAGTAAACAGTTCGGTTCCGGTATACGTTTTGATTTTTTTTATCGGCCTCGTTCTTCTTCCGGTTCAAACATTTTACAGTTTGACGGTTTGAAAACCGGTTCAAATCAATTTGTTCGTTTCCGGCTTTTTTAAATAAAACTTGTTTATATGGGCTGTGAATGCATTTATCAATTAAGCGGTGTTTACACTATGTGATTTACTTATAATGTTGCTTATAATAATTTCAAATGAAAGATTACACAGACCACAGTGGGGCAAGATGCCATGAATGCTGGTTTCAAATCATGGACAGCACAAAATTTAAAGAAGTTAATAAGAGGCGATTAGAGGTGATTGAAGAAACAAATAAAATATATGACAATATAACTTTGTATAAAAACATATAAAGGGTGCTTTTAAAAACATGACACAAACTAACACTTAATTTGTGGCTTGATTTTAAAAGCACCATGTTTAATTTTTTTGTATCTTGATGTTTTTATAAGTAAATTAAGTTATAGTTTGTGTATTATTTTTAAAAGCACCCTGTATATGCTTATATAATTGTAAATCAAATTTAAAGACAAACGACATAAAAATGTATATACAAATATACATTTTTATTTATTACATTTTAGACAAAACTGTATAAATTAAAAAGAGGCAAATATAGGCAATTTTGTTTGTAACTCTCAAATAGTTTATGCTACAGCCTTAAAATTTTGCGCCCAAAATTAAATTAAATTTATTTGATAATTATCAACTTTCTCTCAAATTGCATATTTTAAGTTGCGTTTTTAGATACATTTCTTTAATAAATTGCAATGTTTAGTTGATTTCACATAAAAATCCCAATTTTTTATCATAAATTGAACTATTCTGAACATTTAAGTAGGTTTTCTCTCATAAGTTTTTTTCTTCAGTGATTTGCAATGTTTAATAGTGGTTTTACAGTCAAAATTACAATTTTAATAAGTTTTGTCATAAATCTCATTTTTTAGAAAAAAACATATTTTTGACATTTTAAATTTTTAAAATATTTTTTTTATGATGTGAATTATTGCAGAATTGATAAATGACAATTAATATAATTATTGTTTGCGTTTTTGCCAGTGACGTTCATGATGACATTACTAAAAATTAAATCGGGAAAACACACTTGCGCTAGCGCGCTCGTCCTGGTTTCCAAGCAACATAATTTATCTCTCAAAATCGAACAATATTATATTTGGATAATCAGCAATACACTCGTTGTATTATTAATGACAATTCTCACCATTTTGTAATTTTTTTTATATTATAAATTTTTTCTATATTTCAAAAATTTTCTTTTAAAAATTTTATAAATCTTTTGTTAACATTTTGTCATCAACATTTACTGACATTTTTCAAACATTTATTAATATTTTAAAACAATTTTGTTACCTTTTTACAATTTCATATATCGATATTTTGTAACATTAAGCAAATATTTTTGGATAATACTTGTTGTTCATAATTTAATCAAAATTTCTAATTATTACAAAAACAATTTGTAACATTTTGCAACAAATATTTTGTGTAAAATGAAAAATTAATAGAAAATGTAACACGCAATTAAAATAATTGAATTGGTAATTTTTTTGATTGTTTACTTTTAAAATGCCTTGGCTGGCATTTTTTAACCATTTTTTTAATAATTATTATAATATTTTGACAAACAGTTTGCTCACAATTCAAATTTTAACGCTGGATAAAATATTTCATAAACATTTCCTAACCTTAAAAAATTTTTTTAACTTTTAATAATATTTTATTTGATTGCCAAAAAATGTGCGGAAATCACTTTTGTACAGTAATCGTTATATAGATGTGCTTATAACAACATGAAATTATTTATTTTAAACTTTTTATGTAATCTTACTTATTACCATAAATGCTACTGTTGTTATTAATTATTTTTTAAAATATTAACATTGCTTTTGCAAATTTCTTTTTATTTATAAAATTGGGCTGAATTTGACCACACCATATCGGGAACTAGGACAGGATAAAAAAATATTTTTTTAGAAAATTAAAATATTAGATAGTTTGTAGAATTTGACATTTGATTAACATTTTTGTAGGTTGCTACAGCGTTGTGGAGGACTCAAAATGTGATAGCGAATCAACTTTTTACAATTACGGCTGTACTTCAATTAAAGAAATTTGTGAAGAGGAAGGATATCACGGAAGTTTCAATAAAACTTATTGTAATATAGACACTGAAAATCCTATCCATTTAAGCCACGTAATAAAGGACAGAAAATTGGCAACAGAAGAATATTTTAATGACTACGTTTTAGGAAAAGGTGAAGCAACCTGGGAAAACTTTGGTGAATTAAGATGGCAATTAGTACTTTGTTTACTTTTGGCATGGATTATTGGCTATTTATGTGTAGTCAGAGGTGTCAAAACTTCAGGCAAGGCAGTTTATTTTACTGCTTTGTTTCCTTACGTTGTGCTAACGGTATTAGTTATACTTGGTTGTACGTTGGATGGTGCTATGAATGGAATTGAACTTTATATAACGCCTCAATGGGATAAATTATTGGATGCTACAGTGTGGGGAAATGCCGCATCGCAAACTTTTTATTCGTTTGGTATTGGCTGCGGTTCGTTAATTACGCTTTCTTCATATAGCGATTTCAAAAATAATTGTTTAAAAGATGCTTTGATAGTTACGGCTGCAAATGCATTTACTTCAATCTACGCAGGTTTTGCAATTTTTTCAATGTTGGGATTTTTGGCATTTAAGTTGGATGTGCCTGTCAGCGAAGTTGCTACTCAAGGGCCTGGATTAGCTTTTGTAGCGTATCCTGAAGCTTTGTTACAACTACCAGTACCCACTGCTTGGGCTTTAATATTTTTCTTCATGTTGTTTGTGCTTGGATTGGGAAGTCAGTTTGCTGGAGTGGAGGCAGTCAACACTGCAATTTTGGACAGATGGCCACATTTAAGAAAACACCAGATTTTTATTACAATGGGAATATGCGCGACTTGTTTTATCCTTGCTTTACCAATGTGTTGTAGTGGTGGAATTTATTTATTCACATTGTTAGAATGGAATACGGCTTCCTGGGCTATTTTACTTATTGGAGTGGCTGAGGTTGGAGTAGTTGCATGGGCATATGGATGCACACGATTTCTAGATAACATGAGTGATATGAGTATGAAATTATCCACATTTGGCAGATGGTATTGGTGGGTTTGTTGGTGTATTATTACACCAGTTGCCTTATTGGTAAATAAATAAATAATTTTTAAATAATTTTTATTTAATTTTATTTTTAGGGAGTTTTTGCATTTCAAATGGCTACTTTTGAAATGGCCTCATATGGTGAAGATTATGTTTTTCCTGTATGGGCTGATTTAATTGGCATTTTGATTGGTCTTGCAACTTTAGTACCTATGCCAATAATGGCCGTAGTCTCATTGCTATGGAACAAAAATAAAGTTGTAAGTATAAATATTGCACATAAAATAATAATTATATAATAATTATTTATAGTCTGGATGGGATTGGTTTAAACCGATGAAAACATGGGGTCCGCAAAAATCCGCTAACCAAAGCCAGGAGGTGCTCACGGAGAAATCAATATCAACTATTTCAATATAATATAGATATTTATTGTTTATTTATTGTTACTGAATCTTTAAGATGTTTTGTTATAAGTGCGTCTATTTATTTAAAACTAGTATATAAAAATACTTGTATTTCTAAGGGTTGGTTAGTTGGCTGCTGTAAGGTAATCTCTTGCGGTGGCCGGGGATGATGAAAGTGGCCCAGATTAGCTAACGTTCAATCTGAAAACAAACCGCAAGAGCTAAGGGATAATATCGGCTTCCCGATCGTGCGAGAGGGGGTCAATGATACCCGTCAGACTGGAGGGAATTAAACATGGAACGTTGCACCTGATCAGATTTCACATCCTTCTGGGATCTGTGACTGCTATTATAATTTATTGCTGGGTAATCGCTATTAGATTTGAGGTCAGCAAATCATTCCAATATTATAAGCTTTGTGAAATGCAAAGTTTATTTAATCCCGATTAAAATTAAATATTCAGAATGTATATAATTATATTATATACATAATAGCATTTCTAATAGAACCGTCCCAAAAGCTATGAAGAGAATCATTGGCTTTCCTGCCGTCCGCGCTTTTTTCATCACTGCGGAATACACGAATAAAACAAATATTGTCGTTCCGGAAATAAATGAGTTTGTAAACGTTTTGAATGGATGCAGAGCGGGCCATAATTAATGAAAACTCCTGTATATCCCATCCAATCAACAAAACCGTGTTCAATCAGGGCACACAATCAAACCATCAAATCGCTAATTAGGAAACCCACATGATTGAAAAACCTGCCTGGTTTGGCTCCATTAAATGCAGATTTAACGATCGATTCATCGGTAAGACACGGAGGGTCAGGTGATATAATTTACATATAAATAAGATTAGTTGTAGGGGTGAATGGCGCGCATTGGAAATTCCAACCGAAATGGGTTTACGTGGGTTCGATCCGCGGCATCACTCTTCGGCATTATTTCGTGTGACGTGTAATTAAATTTTATTTAATTATAGAGGGTTGCAAATGCGGGCGGCACGCACGCAAATTTCGCAGAGCGGAATCGGTTTTATTAATTATTCAGTAATCCCCTTCCCGCTCTAATCGTGGTTGAAGTGCCCTTTAATTGGCCGGGACGAAGACTTAATTTGACCGTTAATATTGCACAGATTTTGTTTCTTATGTTTTTTTTTATTACTATTGGTAGTAGATAACTTCTAACATTTTTATTTGAATACAATTGAAATTACAAAAACAATATTTGTGCTAATATTTGATTTATAATTAAGTTTACAAAATGTTTAATTAATGAATATTTTAATTACTTTAATTACAGTGACATAATTCTTACATAACTAACTTTAATAATAAATAAAATTAATATTACATTATTTATGTAATGAGTAATGAAACATAGGTATGTTGAGTCGGCAAAAAGTCGGGTGCTTGAGTTGAATCTGGGAATTGATAACTATGCACGTATATGTGGATCGTCTTGCCGTTTATATAATTTCTCCATTCTAAGAAAAATGTATATTTTCAAGGTTTGCAAAATGCGCTTTGGATTGCAACCTTTTCGATACTTCTGGTGATTGTGCTTTTCTTTCAATCAGGAAAAGATATATACGAAAACTGAAGTCACAAAATGTAGATTGGGAAGATCAGGAAATATGTGGTCGTATTGTGTTGTGGGATTTATTTGTACTGGCTGAAATTTCGCTTGTTTGTCGATTAATTTATGAAATTTGTCCAGATGAATATGTTAAATTTGTATTCATTTCATATTTTAATATATTAAATTTGTTACTCTTTGATGTCTTTTGTGGCACGTTTATTTCTGGTCAAAGCATTGGCTGAGGTTGAATTGATTTTTCAATATTTGTGTAAGTATATATGTTGGTTTTGAACAACCTTGGATGGTAGTGAGTTTGGTTTGCTTGCACTTCGTATTGGTTTTTGTTAAATTTGAGAATATTAAAATGTAATGCAAGGAATCGATTTGTTAAGCGAAGTTCTTGGTGACATCAATTGGGAAGTTTTTACAGCTGGTAACTGGGGGGCTTCAATTGAAAGTGTTCTAATATGCATTTTTTTTGCTTGATTTCTTCTATTATGTTGTCTTGAAAGCAGGAAAATGATAATGTAAAAATTGAACAGTATGTACAATTAAAAAATGCAAAATGTCGACAATTTAATAAAATAACTTCGTAATATAAGTGAATATCCAAATTGATATTTGAAAAGACCAAATTTTTAGTTGAGTAATATTTTAATACCATTGATAAAACAATAATTTTAATTAATTTATTTTTATGATACTGTTATGAAAAATCTATAATCTTGGAAATGTTTTCAAGATTGTTTAGAATTTAAAGTAAGACACTAAGAATTGAATTTAGTTGATCTGAAATATACATCTAAATAATTTACAAAGTCAAAATCTACATTATTATCTTTTGTTGACAAGTTTCATCTATAATTATAAACCGACCACATCATACCAATTTAAAATGTTTGGCAAATCAGATTCTCCACTTAATGTAAGACATTAAAACTTTTTTTAATAAGGTGTCACAAATGGGTCATTTTGTTTAAAAATTTTGAAATGTGCTTATTGAAGGGGAGGGAGAAAGTGAACTATATGTCAAAAAACAATCCCATCCAAATAAAAATTGACATGTTTCAGGATTTTTAAATCTTTTGCCTATTTCATATTATTTTTAGAAATATATATTTCAGACAGTAAATTTAAACTTTAAAAAAATAAAAAAATTGGCACCGGTGTATTATTGACATACAGAACTTTTAAATAAGGTGTCACAAAGTGGGTCATCCCGTTTAAAATTTTTGAAAGGTTGTTGGAGGGGAGTGGAAAAAGGACACACATGTCTCATCCCATGTCATCCCTCTCGAAATAGAAACCGACATGTTTTTTGTTTTGTCATAATTTTCTGAGATATCCCGGGTAGATACTTAATAAAAAACACTTTGTATATATACCGGGTGACCCAAGCCATAGGTAAGGCTGTTTTATTTTGTTATTTATGAAGCTAGACAAATGAAATTTATACGAGTGTAACATGCTTAATCTATGTAAAGTATATATAAAAATGCTATTTATTGTGATATTTGTTAAGTCGGCATCACTTCCGGTTACTACGGAAACGACGTCATCTTGTGAATTTTAAATGGAACCATATACTTTTTTGTTATTTTGAATTAGTTTGACAATTTAAACACAACAATGTATCGATCATCAATTTTTATCACCATGGCAACAAAAAATTACATTTTCGTTTCTTCGTCTAAGTGGCCAGAAATTGGCTAAACTGGTTTAAAACTGATTTAAAATTATAAAAAAAATTTGGTCGATGTTACGTTAATGGAGCTCTAAGCAGGAAACCAAGCAAGCATTTGTAGTTATTAGTCGGAAAGTTGATTTTTTCAAATGAGTCATTTGTGACTATTTGAAAGAAAATCATTTTTTGCATGCAATGGTGCCAAACACATAACATTTAAAAAAACTGGAGTAAATGTCATTGATTCGGAAAAATCGGAAATATAATTTAAAACATTTGGTCATAAAAGTCAAACAAAAACGTTATTATTTATAAACAACTTTAAAATAAATTCAATTTGCATGAAAAAATTACATTTTTATTTGGCGTCCCATGGCCAACATTATTTAATTAAATTTCCGATTTTTCCGATTCAATGACATTTACTTTTGATAAAATTTTTTTTTTTTTATAAAATTATTGTGTTTGGTATCATTGCATGCAGAAAATTATTTTCTTTCAAATAGTCACAATTGGCCCATGATAATCAACTTTCCGACCAAAAACTATAAATACGTGCTTTGTAACCCTGCAGAGGACGCTATTAACGCATCATCAACCTAAATTATTTTTTGGAAACACCTAAATGAAAAAATAAAAATAGTTTTTTTGTTGCCATGGTGATAAAAGTCGACGATTTTGTATTTAAATTGTCAAACTAATTCAAAATAACAAAAAAATGTATATGGTGCCATTTAAAATTCACAAAATAGCGTGGTTTTCGGAATAACCGGAAGTATATACACTCGTATAAATTTCATTTGTGCTTAGCTTAAAACTAAAACAGCCTTACCCATGGCTTGGGTCCATATATATATATATATATATATATACACACAGATATATATATATATATATATATATATATATATATATATATATATATACCGGGAGAGGTTGTCGAAGGTGTATAGAATTTTATAATTTTCAGAACGAACATTAATTAGTTTGATTTGTTTATATTGATTGCGTTGCTGAGCGTCGGCGTCAGCGCAGTTATTGTTGTAATTTTCAACAGTAATAGCATAAGTGCTTTTGAAATTAGCAATAACATAATGGCGCAAGTTTGACAATATGCAAAAATGATGAATTTTCATTGGTTAAATAACTTATGCGGTCTATAGTCACTGTAAGTGGAACATGATTTATCAAAAATTTTAAAATGGTTTCATATGATTGGTTTATAATTATATATATTTTAATAAATTTACGTTAGAACACATCGTAATTTGTTTAAAAAAGCGTACAATGTAGTTGCGATGTAAATGTGATAAAAGTTTTATTTCTACTACGTGTGTTCCCAGCACACCCACAATTTTTTTATATGTTTTTGTGCGTACTAATTTACAAAACACACTTTTACTGCTTAAGGGAAGCCATTAATATTTATAAAAAGTGACACTTTCACTCTTCATTAATTTTACGCTTAGTATAAATGAAACGTTTTGCTGGTGATAAACCGTCTGTAAATAAATTTTTGCGCGCGCCATGTCATTGTCTGTAAATGAAGATGCCTTGGGGTTGTTTCAAGTCGCAATCATTTCCTGGAGTAGTAATATCGCGCCGGCAGTATATAAGCTTGCGGGAGGTGGCAGTTTAAAATGTAAGGGAATGCAATTAAATATCCGGTGGTGGGGTGGACAGAGAGGGGATTAAGCCATGACTGAGTGTGCTGGCCTGGAGTTTTCTTATAATACTGAAACCCTTGTGACAGTCATGTCCGATGGTAAGACGCCATCGTTTAACCCCGTTCTACAAGGAAACGTTCTACTGCTTGAAAGAGCGAGAGTCTGTCCTGTAAATTTACGTTTATTAAACGCTGAAGTGCGTGCTTGAAGGGGTAGAAAATCCTCCTTCCATCCCACGCAGATAAGGCCTTATCTCGTCCGAACCTGGCGCAAGTAATTACATTGTTTCGTATCAAAATTAAGTTATCCTTGAAGTGTGGGTACATTCGGCCAGTTTACACATGCTCTATTATATTTTTTACTCACTTCAGCGGTTCATTAAAACACCTTGCGAGCGGCATAAAAAGCGTCGAATATTTTAGGCAAACAGCATATATATTTGCAAAGTAGCTTCTAATTTGTGCAAATTAATTAACATTTAAATAGTTAAAAAAAAAAACAAAGAAACTTCATCCGTTTGCTTAATACTAAATTTTACAATTTTGTTGCAAAACTTGGGCTATTAATTATTATAACTAAAATAATAAAATCTAAAAATTTATTTATTTGTAGTTGTAATTAGTGTGCATTATAAAAATGGCATGTAATCTAAGGGATATTAGCCTGCATAATCATGCAAGTGATTTTGTAAGCGATTCATAATATGTAGTTTATTCTTTGTACGTATGGCACGTGCTAAATTTTCCTCTGCAGGCAAGAAAAACTACTAAATCCTCGAATAACCGTTTTGCATCGCAATCGCGAAAGCACTACCTAAATTCCATTATTGTCTGCTTGACTAAACAGGTCTTAATCTTGAAGATGCACGATCTAGCCAAGATAAACTTGAATGTCGATATGGGTGTGGTTATAAAGAGGGATACATTTAGCTGTGCAACATGTGGCGCGTTTTCGACAGGAGAATACAACTATTCCGCCATAAAGTTCTAACTAAAAATAGAACAATAATAAATCAGTATATAAATTTGATAGAAAAGGTTTAGCAAATAATTAATTTAGATTAATATTTTGTTAGATTAAGACAATTGCCAATTTTAATAATTGCAATAATTTAAATATAATTTTTCCAAACCTGTATGCATAGAATTATACCCTTCTGAATAAAATAACGGGTACAAAATTTAAAAGGGGGATCATGTGTTTACCATCTTTCACTTACTATTGGTTATCAAATGTTTAAGGCTGTGTTTATATCGCTACGGATTTTCTTGTTCGAGGGCCGTAAAATCCTTTTTAGTGTTGCTTTAGTTACCAAACAGAACATTTTATGATGGTCCGATAGTGGCTGCAGCGGAAAGATCAACACAATTCCAGCTTACTTAGCACTAGCTATCATAGTTTAATATTATCCCCATTTGCTGTGCATATGTGTGTGTGTGTGTATGTGAGGACGGTTGGAAAAGAGAGAAGTTTGCCGGCTCAGCGATTTCAGTTTCCAGACGACCTATATATATATTGCTATGCTTAATACATTAATACATTGCAATAAAATTCTATTAATTAAAGTAATTTCTAAAAATCAGTCATCATTAGAGAAAACTAAATAATTATTATTTAACTAAAACAATATTGATGGAAAAATCTCGACGCTTCTTAGAACAGCATTTTTGTTAAAATTATTTTTTTGGTTCTTATATCGTGATTTTAAATTCTACGTATAGGTTTTTGCCGGTATGTACATAATGGAAATATATTTTTAACATGGTCTGGCCATATTTCAATTCAATCATGAAATGATTGTAATAATTAATAAAATTAATTATAAAATTTTTTCCGTATTCTTCCACCACAATAAATGTTAATAATTCGGTTAGGTTTTTTTCGCTTCTCGTTTTAAGCGTGTACACGTGGGAACGGGGTTCTTAAATAAATATTAGGTAGTTCAAAATAATTACTTCTTTTATTTAACATAAATGCTCCGTTGCGAACAAAATAAATCTATTTAATCTAAAATAAATCTATTCAATCTAAAATAAAATAAATTGACAGTATAACTATATTAAAAATAAATAATTCCTTAAATAAATAAATTGCAAATACAATGTTCTAATTTGTGGGCGGCAGGAATAGATTTCATAATTATATTTAATATTAATAAAAATACTCACCTAAAATACTAAGTTCAGGCGTGATGACGAATCCGCAAAATAATCATGAAGGTTATTTTCTTAAATAACCTTAATGGTTATTTTGCGGATAAGTCGTGCAATCTTTTGCACGACTTATTTCGGCAACGGCTACACGCAAAAGAATAAAATGAAGTCACGGCCGCGAGAAAATCTCGAGGTCATCCCGAAAGACAACGCGTAACATAAACATTTTAATATTTAAATATTTAACGCTATAATCGCCCTCAAACTCACGATTAAAATATTTACAATTTGTTATCGGGAGTTACATACCTTTTCAAATGGCTTAAATTAAATTGACCCCTTTCCACTCTAGATTTAGGGTCTTCCAAAATGATGGCATTTAAACCAATTTTCTTTTTAATTTTCAAAATACCCTCAAACAATTATCAAAGAACCCGTAATTTTATTTACTTAGAAACCTCTTTTGCCAATTTGCTATGTTTTTGGTGACAATAACATTGGAATAAGCGTTTTAACTTTCTCATTGTTCTCTCAACGGGATTGGCTTCTTGGTTCTTAATGAAACAAGAACTGGTTTTACGCCATCTTTGGTTAGTTTTTCGCCAGAGCTCGGAAGTAAATTCCGTTCCGGTTGGCTTCATGAAAATGTTAGACAAATAAACTTACGTAACTAATTGGAACGCACAAAAGAGCTAGTTGTGAGTTGCCTCTGTAGTGGAATAACGAGTCATTATGTACAAAACGCGTACTGGATTTCTCGTTATTTATAAGCTACGACCGTATTTTCTTTATTTTTTCTCAAGTTTTTGTTCTTCCGCTATAATTTTGACCAGTTTAATAAACTCGGGAGGTAGTTTTAGCAATGATTTTTGAAATTGGGGTAGGGGGTCGCGCAAAATGATTTCTGAATAATATGTCAGGAATAATGTTTTCTCTACCTTTAACATACTCAACAGTAAAGCTAAATTCTTATATAGCCAGAATCCATCTTGTTAATCGAAAATAATCGGAGATACTAAAATACAACTAGATAAATAAGATAAAACCTTATGATTGGTCCGCATAGTACATTTTTTTTATATAGAAATATTTGCTATTTAAACAAAGCCCAGACAATAGCCAACGCTTCCTTTTTGGTAGTTCTATAATTTTTCTCGGGGCCTAATAGTAAATGACTAGCGTATGCGATAATCATCTTTGTGCCAGTCTCTGAATACTAGTGAAGCGTTGCAAAAGCGTTTTGACTGAAAACATGTTTTTTATTTTGTCATATTTTTCCTAGATTTCTCAACAATTCATCGATGCACATAGGTTGTTCAATATTGGGCAATGGAACCTTATTAAGCCGTCGGGCATCTAAGCAAACTCTTACGGAACCGTTACGTTTTGTTACAGCAACTAAGGGGCTACAGTAAGGAGTGGTGGCGCGTTCAATAACACCCCACGGTTTCAATTTGCGTTTGCACTGTGTCCAATGAAAACGGGAGGATAAGGCTTTATTAAGAATGGTGTCTTGCCCGATAGCGTTATAGAATAGGTATATACGGTGGTCAGCTCAGGCTTTTCACTAAATAAAATTTTGTGTTTATATAGAAGATTGCAAAATAAATTTTGATGATCATGATTTAAATTAGAACTTGTTACAACATCTCTTTTAATAAAATTTTCTGTAATGGTTGGTATACTATTATAGTTTTTCACGATAGTTCTAAGCGTTAATTCCAATGTCATTCAAAAAATCCATTCCGAGCATGACCGGATAGACTAAATTGGTGATAACCATAAATTCAAACTCAAAATCAATATTGTTAATTTTAAAAGTAAGAAGGATTTGATGCGAGACTTTTTTACTGGTTACTATTGGAGGATTCCTGTTTGAATTTTTGTAATCACATCCTGATAATAAATCGTAGGTAGGTAACGACACATAATAATATTATTGATGCGCTTAAAACCATGCCTTTCAGTTGCCAGATCTGATAGACTAAACGGCATTAGTTTTCCGACTTGTCGTTTAGAATTTGTGTTTTCTCTAAATTTTCTATACAATAATTAAGAGAAGCAATAGTTTGATCAGTATTACGATTTACGCGATATTTTTGTTTATTATTGTAGTTTTCCCCTTGATAGTTTTTAGTCTTACAGCAGATGAATTTGAATAATTGAATTGATCAATCCATCTCCCGCGCCGAAGAATGCTCACAAACGGTATTGTTTTGATTCACGACAATGTCCAATTTGACAACTGCAAATATGACAAGACAACTACTACATGACAACTAACGCAACTTTGCCCCTAACGATTATCATCTCTTTTTATCCTGAAATTGTTTTTTTGTGGTCAACGCTTTAACAACAATGATGAGCTCAACAAACAAGTAATCACGTGTTTTACAACACAGGCGGTAACTTTTTATAAAAAATATACACAAAATCTTCTGCCATGCTTTAATAAATGCCTACAAAGTGGTTTAAGTTGTTTTAAAAAACGGTTTAAGGTTTGTAGATTGTTTTACAATAAATAGTTTTTCTGTATCTCCACTTGATTTCTTTTTATTTTTAAAATAAACTCACTTTCTGGACGTGCCTCGTATTGTTAGTATAATAACAGCTTTAATTCGCGATTTTGACAAAGAAAGTTGTATTGCTTTAGGCAACAGGCACGAACCCATAGGGTGATAAATTGCTCTCGTGCATGTACATTATCATAAGTTTGCACTCATTTTCATAAGTTTGCACTCTATCGACAAAGTTATTTTAATTTAAGCAACAGAACAAGCAATACAACTTCGTTTGTCAAAATTGTGCAAACTTGTTACAATACATAATTTGCAATGCACAGGTGCAATTACCATTGATTAAAAAAAAATTCAATTTGTGACATTTCCTTAAAAAAAGAAGAATAGGAAAAAAAGCTTCTCCTATCCATTTGTAAATGGATATGTATATTAAAGCAACAAACAAACATTTGCTGAAAATTAGGCTTTGATACGTTCAGCACAATCAGTTTTATATACAAGATGTCCGTAAAGTCAAAAACACTCAAATATTAAAAAAAAATGTTGCAAACAAAAATGTAATGATTTTGAAGGAAACAGATTCAGATCTACAAAAAATACATAATTTTTGTATGCAACAATTTTTGTGTGTATTAAATAGCGCTGTAATTGACAATAAATAAAATTGAAAACGGTAAAGTACACCTAAGTTACAGTACCAACTATCAGGTAACGAGAAAAGTGTTAAATAAGAGTTACGTATTTTTTTCGAATAAAATGAAAATCCTTTTTATTGCAGATATTGCAATTATTATGATTAGAATCTAAATCTGTAATAAAAAACAGGATTCTATTGTTTAAAACATATTTTAAAGTTTTATTTCGCCAGGTTTGCATATGCAGTAAGGCCGATGTCAAATATTTGCAAGCCAAGTAACATTAGGCCCGGTTAGTACTTTGGATGTGTGAGTAGCTCTACTAATAGGACCATTCGGAACTGGGGAACAATAAATGGAGTTCTAGATATCGATGGCAAATTTTTAGACTAACATGCCTTATTAATTTAATACACACATATTAGTGATACATCGCATCGCAATAGAAAAGCTTTCCAAGTGATTAAAAATATTTTAAAAAGTCTAAATTGTCGCGGCTAAGGTAACGTTACTTTGGTCGGCAAATAAACTTTTGTTAATTCCCTTTTTTATTTTTGCGATGCTTTTTTGTGGTAGGTTGCACCATTGTAATATTTTAAAACAAAAAAATGATTTTGAAAATATTTAACGATAAAGGTAATTTAAATCGCTTTAAAATTTCTAGAAGACGCACAGCACAGGTGCATAACCAAATCATTTTAATTAACATTCATCAGTTTAAAAAATCAAAAACACTATTTTCTAAAATAATGTTTAATTATGTGAATAAAAATCACATAATTAAACATTATTTTATATATATATATACATAATATATATTCAAAGTTAGTACTAACTATTTTTATATTATTCACCGATAATAAAATTAATCAGCCTGCACAAATTACATCACGCTCGCTAGCTTTAATTTGGAATGTATTTTTTTGCAATATTTGAGGCCGTCCGTATTTAAGACCTCCTTTTTTAAAACTAAATTAAATCCGAGAAGAGATTTATTAAATTCCAAGCTGCCACACACTTGCCGGATAATATTCACATATAAATAAATAAAAATAAACGCCTTGTTGACAGCGAAGAGACGTGGGGACAAAAGCGCCGTCCCGTAAAATCTCGTTAAATCACAGAACTCTCCCGCTAACAAGATAGAAAAGTTTTACTAATCTAAAACTAACCAGAGGAACATTATTTACACCGATCACGTATCTCGTTCCAGATCATCTATTATGCCCCGTAATCCCGGAAGACTTATTGATACTATGTTTATAGCATATAATGCATTATTATTATTTTAAAACTTTTCTCATAATGGCACATGCCGTTGAAATAATAATCGCACGTGTTTGGTTTGCTGGCTACTGAATACAAAATAAAATAATATATATTTATTAATTACCACGTGATTGATGAACTAATAATAATTGAGATTACGGTAGTTAATAATTGTTCCATGTATAATTAATTCCATTAATTAAAATAATTTATTTTAAAGAATGGTGAGATTTTGAATAAACTGACATGGATTTGATAAAAAATAAATAAAAAGCTTTTCGATAAATAACTAATTATTTTTAATGGAATCAAGTGTAACTTATATCTAGTATGTATGTTGCTGCTTTTTATCTCGTTTTTGCTTTCAGCACATTTTTATTCCAACTAAAAGTGATTGAATTTATTATAACTCACTACCCGGCGCATCCGTCATTTTTGTTGAAGATTGAGTTAAAATTAATCATTTAAAAATGTTTTAATAACTTAATTAAAATGATATATTTAAAAAAATAAATGATTAAGTACGGTAATGACAATAATAATTATTTATTTAACAAGCGTATGGGTAGATAACAATATTTTTACGCTGTTCATTCTCTAAAACTTAAAAACATTTTTTTTTGTTATTAGTTTAACAAAATATTATTTATAATTTATGCGTCATGCATCTATTTGGGCAATAAATAGTTTTTGGTTAATTATGTATTGATACCATACTTTTTAATACGCAATCAACAAAAATTTTAAATTAACGTTAATTGCAAGGACTTAAAAATTTGTTTCTGACACCACTATCAATTTATAACTTGACATCCTATAAATGTATTACAGAAAAGGTTAATTGAAATATAAAAAAATATATTTTTAAAGTTTGAATGTGTTCATAATGTTTTACTTTAATGTCATTTTGAAATGAGTATTTTAAAAATTTACCTGGAGTGGTGATCAAACCCAAAATCTTTGAATTATATTTATTTCAAAATGGAGTAATGGCGTAGTTATTTAATAATTATAATTTTCTAATTTCAACTTTATTTAAAAAATTTAAATAGTAAATTATTATTATTTACAATATTTACATTTAATAAATTTGTCCAAGCGATTGAGCATTTGCAATAAATTTAGATTAAGCATTAGCGAGTTAAATACTAGAGTTGTCGTATACCCATTTAAAAAAAATTAGCAATGGCATTGGCTTTAAGATTTGGCCTTGAAAGTTTGTAATATTTACATACCGGATTTCTAGCATTTATGCGTATGCTAAATATTTATAGCATATACAAAATTTCTTTAAATGTCCACGAATTAGAGAAAAATAATCACTTAGAGACCAAGTTTCTTATGTTTTTTTTTGCTTTTTTCCATTTTTATGCTTGTTTTAAAATTTAATGCTCATTTATAGCTTTTTATGACAAATTTCCCTAACGAAAGAAAATTATTTAAGAGAATAATTTTTAGATTAAAACAAATTAATTAGCATAATATTTTATTTTCACTAATCGTTGACCAATACAATAACAATCGTTGTGATTTAACGGATTTAGTAGCTCGACATGTTACTGTCTAGTTTCTCGTAGATGATGTATGTAGGACAAAAAAAAGGTTTAACTTTACACGTAACAGACAAATTATTACAGTGATACTTACCCGACAACACATTTTCTAATTCGATCATGTAAATATCTACAATACAACGGTATTCTAAAAATTATCCAGATGAAACATAATTTACAATGTTGTCAGCAAGACAATAGATGGCCTTGAGAACCAGGCTACATAAAAAAAAGATAATTTTAAAGATAACATATGCACTGTTAGGATCTACAATAAGATCTATTGGCCAAAAAAAAAAGCAGAAATTAAAGAACGCTTTCTAATATTACATAAAATATCAACTATTTTGAGTGACAATTGTCATTGTTACCAATTTTGACATAGATCCGGCTATTATATTTTAAATTTATATTTAAATTCTTCAAAAATAACAAGTGCTAACATTGAAATAAGTTTTTCAGTTTACAAAAACATATTAAGCTAATTTTTTTCGAAATTTTTGTGTTTTTTAAAGTATATGCATATTTTAAGCTTTATTCGCACAAATGTTGTCCCATTTGAAACGCTTTTTTTCAATTTTTTAAACTTTACGGCTAAATACTTAAATTCTGTAGTAATACGCATGCGTTATGTGGGCGAGCGGCTGGAACGGCTATTAACGTCAAAAGCTGCGTTCGGAAACGATTTGGTGAGGTGCAGGAGGTGCGGTGTAATTATGACGTGACGACGGCGTATTTGCGCACTACACCCATAATAAACAAACGTGTTTAGGTGTACATGGTGTAAAAATAAATAATGTCTATTTCCCAGCGGTTAAAATGCATTTGATATGAAAAGTGTGTTTGTTGCAGAATAACCGAACGCAACTAAATCTGACATACACACACGCACACGCACACGCACACGCACACGCACACGCACACGCACACGCACACGCACAC
>JARJEC010067653.1:0-11365 GCA_030264575.1 Tachinus sp. AB-2021 | reverse complement strand
GAAAATAAAATGGTTCGATGTTCACTAAGCAGTTATATTAGCAAATAAAACAATTTTTATATAAAAATAGTGCAAACATTAGCAGTTTCAATTTCTCACGGTATTAATCCAGTATTATAATTTAATAATGGAACTGTAAAGAGTTTTATTTATTAAAATGTAAAAATATAAGAATATTAAAGTAAATTCTGATCAACCGATCTATATTTTTAAAATCAAATTAAAAAAATATCAAAAGTATAAGCAAAACATGTGTATATATATATATATATATATATATAATATTTATTCATATAAATGACCAGCGCTCGATAATAAGCGTAGTTATTTCATAAAGTTTCTTATATTAATATTAGAAAAAGTAATTGCCCCAATTACAATTTGTTACAATTTTTATAACAGTACAGTTATATAATCCATAGCTATTACACCACGTAAACATATTTCATACATTTGTGCAATTTATTTTTATTCCGCGTCTGGAATATTATACAATTTCGTAAAGTAAAATTCGAGGAAAATGCCATTCTATTGCATTGCATCGACACGCACATACATTTGCAATCATAAAAACACTACTTATACTTAGCCTGAAAATAAATATGAAAATAACCAAAGCAGTCACAATAACGACACAAATTATAAATTGTCAATTTTCAATATTGATTAACATTATATTATTTTGTAATTTAATCCTCTTAAAAACTGATTTCTTTATTTTTTATATTTTTTTGTTTTAATTGAACATAATGTTAATTATTCTATTACGTTAATAATTTTTTCATCGAGTTTTTCATAATTGCTCTATAGGCAGCTATCGACTGGGGTCATCTTATTTACTAGTATAATATAATGTACTGCAGTGATGAAGTGTGAGTTTAATGTTTGTGACATATATCGAGATTTAAGTAAAGTTAATTAACCTATAATTGATTTATAAAAAAACTAATTTGTTCAATGGTTTGTTTTGAACAAGTGAAAATCTGTCGATGATCTAAAAATCATTCGGTATTACTTAATAGAGCTGGAAATAGAACAAAAAAAAAGTAATTTATTATACTTTTCTAATGATGGCTATATAGAAAAAACTAGTAAAATTAAATTCTTATTTACAATTAATAAATAAAAATACAATACTACCACAAAAAAATGGTAGCAATAAAATAAATATATAATAATAATCTAAAATATTAGGAAATAAATATTTAAAAAATCAGTTACATTCAGAAACTAGGATCGGCAGCTGAGCGCATAGTTGTTTATTACATAAATATGCTACCGTTTCACCTTCAATTTAATTATCAAAAATTTCATCACGCCATTATTATATTATATTTCTGAAATGCAATTCTCCTTGCATATTTATTTTACATAAAATCTTGCAATTTTTAATGCCCAATGTCATTTTTTTTTCTATAATATTTTGCAATATACGATACTTTGCAAGTACATATTAGCAACGGTATGAACAACAGTTATGTTGATGCATTATTCAATTTCAATTATTTAATCAACTTATAAATAGAATCACTGAATCCATCGGGTAATTGCTTTACAAGATGTGATTTACTACACCAGTGAATAGTGGCTACTTTTAAAATGTTATAAAAGTAGTTACGACTGAAATCATTGCTGTTCAATGTGCGTTGGTGGTGTAATGGTCAGCATAGTTGCCTTCCAAGCAGTTGATCCGGGTTCGATTCCCGGCCTACGCAAGTTTTTTTATTATGAATCGCAATTTGAAATAATATGGTTGATAATAATAAAATAATATGTTTATTAATAATGAAATAATAAGATTATTAATAATGAAATAATATGATTATTAATAATGAAATAATATGATTATTTATAATGAAATGATATGATTATTAATAATGAAATAATATGATTATTAATAATGAAATAATATGATTATTAATAATGAAATAATATGATTATTAATAATAAAAAAATATGATTATTAATAATAAAATAATATAATTATTAATAATGAAACAATATAAATATTAATAATGAAATAATTAAAAAAAAGACATGTATTTTATTACCTGCTTAAATAAACAGAAACAATTTTATAGATAAGAGCTAGATAAGCCGTACAATCTCAGATTTATAAAGCGAAAAATTTTAATACAAAAAAATAAACATTCTGTAACAAATAGGAGCCCAGCGTGTAATTTCGACTGTTTTTATATATCTGCTTTATTTGGTTCAAATCACGCTCACCTAAATAACTTTTATTTATATATTTATATCTATATATATATAGATATAAAAATTATATATATATATATATATATATAAATAAATACATTTGAAGTGACAACTTTTATATTGAAGTGTAAGTCCGAAAAAACGAAGAAATAAAACGCAAACCCAGGGAGGCTGTGTATAAATATAAACACTCATGTTCACATTTCATTTGCAGCATAATTATATTATAATAAAATTAAAGGTTTTACTTCTACCATGTGTACTCAATGTACACTCACATTTTATTGGTAATTTTGCCACCAATCCTTATTATTTTCAGATAAGGAAATGGTTCTGTTACTTCAGGTTCTACCGGAAATAAATAACAATTTTCAAAACTTAAACGGAGCACCCGGTATCTATTATAAATTTCAAATCGCCAATCGATTCCATGTATAATGCCAAAATTTTAGATGTTTTGATGATTTATCCTCACCTTTATTTCATTTTTCAAATTGCATCTTTCTATTCTAATTTTTAGAGTAATATCATTTATAAATTAACACATTTTCGGGAAAATAAAACATTTTTTAAATGCAACCTTTGTGGCACATGGGTACTGGGTACTGGGTAAAAGTACATATTATTTACTACAAAATAACGTTTTACTATTTGGATAAAAATCTATCTAAATGGCTTTACAATTTATAAATAATTGTTGCAATGTAAATATAAGAACAGCACATACATTTATTTTCAATCAAAGATATACCCTAATTTAAAATAATATGAATTTTATTATATTTCAAAATCATTCAACAATGAGATAAGTTTAATATTCTTTTAATATATAAAATAATTTTATTAAACAAAAATTACAAACACAAGAAAAAATTAAAAAGCAAAACAAGATTGCATTGGTTTGTAATTTAGTAAAATTGGCTGGCTAATGACCATATTTTTCTCTATTATAAATTAATTTAAAAAAAGATAAAGTGCTTGTCTCGTGATTTAATTGATTTTTAATGAACCTAGTGTGTAATTTAAAGTTTAGTTTGTGGACAAAAATTGCGAGTGTTATTGAGTAAGGTTTGGAGCAGCTGAATTGTAAACCTTATGTTTTTTACATGCAAATAAAGTTGTATCATCTGTATATTGCAATACATGGAAATTCGGATCAAGATAGGTTAGAATCGGGTTGTAAATATTGAAACAAAACATGTAAAAGAAAAAAGGAAATGGTGCAGAACCTTGAAAAACTTCCTGTTTATGTATGTTGCAACGTTTGAATACGTAGTGTTCTATTTCTTAGAAACAAATTTGCAATCTTTATGAAGCCAGAAAATTCAAGTAAGAATAAAGTATAAAAGAGCCAGGCAAAGTCGAAAGCTTTGGACATAAATATGTCCATAAACAAAGCTATTTATTTTATTTTTATTTGATATTATAATTAATTATTTATATTAGGTTTAAAGAAAGTATTTATTTAATAATATTTAACTATTGTCAATATTTCGCAAAATCTATTTTCCTTCGTCTATATAAACAAAACAACCGAATCTGCCTTCCAAGTAGGATATATAACGCTCCGGTAGCCATTCCAGTCGAGTGAATAGAATGCAGTATTTGCTCGCTTCCAGTACTCTGTTTCAGTAACAAGTGCGAGTTACTGGCATCGTGTAAATTAACCTTAACTCGTGCAGATTTTTTTTACCTTTCTATCAAAGGTAAAAAAAATCGTATTAAAAAATATCCTCGGTAATTAGTTTTCTTATAGACATCCGGAAAGTTTTTCTAGAAAATACAACATACATGTGTTGGCGTTCTTTAAGTGAGTTTTGTCAAAATCATCACAATTTGTATTTTAAATTCTTCATTAAAGAATTTTTTAAATGTATTAGCAATTTCAAGTTCTTTCTGCTTATAAGAAAAAAAATATTTTTTTAATCAAAATATTTCACAATTACTTCAAAATCCAATATAAAAGTTTTGTTTGGGTTATGTTGGGTAAGGATATGTCTATATGTCCTTTTATATTTTGTCATGCATTTTATTTTTTTTAAATAGTTTTTCCTTTGCTTTTTATTGATTTTACTGCAAGCGTGTGCCATGTACTGGAGAACAGTTAAACATACGATTAACTTGTGTGTGTACATGACACTGACCATCAAAAGTCGAAACTCGAGTCGCATTCATATTTATTTTTAATAAATAAATAAGTTTTGTGGTTAAAAACGCAGTAACTCTTGATTAATTTATTTCTTAAACTGAAGTTCCACATAGTAGATGCCGAAACCATCCTTATGACCATCTGGGCGAGATGAAAACAAATTTTTATTTAAAGAAATGTATAAATAAAATCTTTATTTTAACAAAAGTTTATTTAATAAATATGTTATATCATATATTATGTATAAAATTTAAAATATTTTTTATCTTGTTAAGATCATGTTGTAGTGAGTAGTTATAGTAATATAGTTTTTTTGAATTTAAAGTGTTTTGAGACAGATATATAAAGATAATAGTTCTAAAAATGATAAAACGGTGATGAATGATATGTTAAGATTATTAATCAAGATTTCTTGGTATACTTTTGAAAGATTACATTGGTTTATATTTAGATTATACTCGTATTCTACAGGGGTTGTTGTTGGTTGCATCTCAATTTGGAATATAATTGACAGATGCTCAAAGCAAAGGTCAGGAATTACTTTGACAGAACGAATAAGGTTTTAAGCTAGAGAGAGCAAAGGAGCGGGCTTTGTACTCTGATTATCGTTCATGATTAATAGTTGATAAAATGTACATTTTTTAGAAATCAAAATTTGAAAGAAATTGTTGGAGATGACAGAATGCTATTAGGTTTAGATTAAAGTCACTTATAATAATTGTATGCGGGTATAAGAAAACTTTTACAAAGATGTCTGTCAATACTGTACGTTAGAAGTATATTAACAAACAATATGTTTTATTTAAGTTTTTCCTGCAAAAAAATTGATAAATGAATGCATTTAGGAGGGTGCTGATGATGGGTGAGTTTTGTTTTCTTATGACAATAGCTTAAAACTGCACGACTAAACCTTCTCTATTATTTTGGTTTATTATACTTGAGAAATTTTCGACAATGGACCAATTTTGGAAGAATATAGAATTTAGAGATTTTGTCTCTACAAACATGGCGCATGAAAAGGTTTTGATGTGCGCTTTAAGGCGCCTGTATCTATAGTTATCTGGTCATAACTTATTGATTTTCTCTCTAAATAATATTATAATCAAAAAGCCTAAAATCATCTATAGACACGCTTCGAATTTTTTGATGATTTTAAAGTTTTTAATTATATATTCTCGTTCCCCCTGTAATTTCTACATTGTGATATTACTTCAGATTACAATTAGCATACAAAAAGACACAGTGTGTTTGTAGTGTTGCATGGTTTAATTGTTTTATTTCATTATTTAATTTTTTATTTGAAATTTTTCTAATTCTTTAAAATAAAATATTTTAAACTTTCAGTATTACATTACTACAAAGAAAAACTATTTGCTCAAGTTAAACAGTAAATTTGTAGGTTTTTTTTATATTAATACTAATAACTTGTGTCGTACATTTAAGAAATCTTTCTTAAGTTTATGTAAACTGTTGGTTGAAAATGATACCATTATGTCAAAGTTGTGGCTGTCTATAAATTTCTTTTAATCTTGCAACATTATTTATAAGCCATTAAAAAATTATAGCTAAAGAAATTAAATAAATCGTATCTTTGTGCATCTTTTTAATATAATGTGTCGATCCTCAAACAGAAAATTGTAAAAGGCGGTATTATGTTAACACTTTACCAAAAAATGTTGTACTTTAAATAAATACGTACAACATTTTTATTAATAATTAATTAAAAATGTGTACATGTGAATGTCAACATCTCTATAGTTATCAATTAATTTATCAAGTGAAAATGTAATTCCATTGATAAACATAAACTTAACTAGAGAGCACTTATTAATTCTTATAATTCTTGTACAAGAGCAATTTTCACGTTTAGTTAATTTTCATGTTGAAAATTTAAAATGCAATAATTATTATATAATTTTTATATATTGTTTTAAAATACTAGACCCTACCTATATAAATAAGCTAGGCGCTAACGCAAATCATCATTGCTAGGAACCCAATTACAGTAGTGTGCAATATCATTATTGATATCCTACATCTACTTCAATGCTTTTCTAATATAAGGTTAAAAAAAGATCTAATACAAAAACAAATATTAATTTTTTTATTCAAATTCAATTTTATTTTGATTTATATAAATTTAAAATAAATTACTGTTTTCTTCCACTTATAATAGTTATTATGGGGTCGAGCATAAATTCCGTAAAAAAGTAATGACTAATGAAACCAATATTTTGGCAAACATTTCTTTTAATGGCAAATTGATGATTACATGATGAATCATCCTGGGAATACAGCTGATTTTTATTAGTTTGTTTTTATCGTGCCTTTTACATTCTCTTTGGCGTTGATATCGTCTGTATTAACAAACTCGAAGATCAAGGCTAAATAGCGAACGTTGATATTCGAGTTAGTAAATTAAAAACCCATCTCAATCGTCAACTATTTTTTAATAATCAACTTTACATGTACGTGCTAATAAGTATTTCTGTGGCCAAGATAATTTAAAGCAAATGGAAGAAAAGCTATTTTAAACTACTTAAATATGGAATAATTAAATCAGATTCAAATAAAACTTATTATAAATAGCTGTCATATTTTTGTGTAGCAGAGATTATAAAATTTAATGTAATTAGATTAACATAATCTGTGATATATGCGAGAAAAGAAAAATATGTATGATATCATAATTATTTATGCTCAGAATTTTCTTCCTGTCATAATGAAGTAATGTGATAATTTACATATTTATATATGCATAATTTATTAACTGAATAATTTTGAATGAAGTATTTACAAATACTTAATACATTAAATTTTGTATTTATAGTATAGGAAGCAAATGTGTGTACTTTAGAGTTTCTCAACTGCTGTTTAGTGGGTCCTGGGTTCAAATCCGGGCAGTCATTACTTATAGGGTTGGGTTTGCAGATTAAGAAAACGTGTTGAGCATACTTTCTTTTTCGGATAGGAAGTGTTTCAATAAAATTTGCTATCGTTACAAAAAAATTACAAATTTACGATCATGCTTCTCGGCACCTTGTCCCTTAATATTTTTTATTGGTTTTAAACTATTTTATTAAATTCACGGCCACCTAGTCATAAAAAAAGTAATTTTTGTTGTTGTCGTAAAAAATAAAAATTGACGATTGATACGTTTTTTGTGTTCAAATTGTCTTGCTAATTCAAAATAACATAATACAAAAAATGGTTCCATTTAAAATATGCATGGTGGCGTTGATTCCAGTATGCCCAGATTATGACTTCACAAATATTAGAATTGCATTTTTATGTATTTTAACTTGTATAAATTTTATTTGTCTAACCTCATAAATAACAAAATAGAGCGGCCTTCCCTATGGCTTAGATCACCCGGTATAATCAAAGAGTAGTTATCTGATATTCTTGTAGATAAAATAGAGAAATACCATATATAACCTACAGGCAATCAGTGTCACAACTTCACAGGGTTGGCAAAAAACATGTTTTTTTTATTTTGAACAAAAATTTGTTTTTTATTATTTAAAACAGTTTTTATGATTAAAATAAATAAATGCAAATTTCTTTTAAACATATTTAAAACGCATTTAAAACATGTTTAAAACACGTTTAAAGCAAATTACTTTTAAATGTTATCGCCATTTTTTATTTAGAAAGATTATTTTTGTTTAGATTGGTACTTTCCAAATTAAGAAACAGTTTAGACACTGAAAATCAGAAAAACTAACAACAGTATTTAAATCAGATACAGTAGCTTACAGCTATAAAGTATGTATAGTTCAATAATTTTTGTTGTAGCTGCTTTTATGAGGTAATAGTATAGTAATATTTGAATTGTGTTTGTTGAGTTTTAAAGAAACTAACCATCAACCACAAGGTTCTTCAGCCGTGTTAATGTAGATATGGGTGTTTGACAAATTATGGCATGTTATTTTAGAAATTTGCCTTCAATAACTAGAACGTAATTTATTTTTCAATGGAAAATGGTACGGGTGGTTTTTCTTTATATACCGGGTGTAACAATTCATCCGTCGCAGGTTTTTTGCAAGAAATGCAACTTCTTACAACTATGCACTTGCTTATCTTTAGCGGTCATTTTTGAAAACCGTAAATACTTCCAAAAAATTCTTCAAGTAGACTTTGGTTATAATTTTTTTTCCAAAGTTGTAAGAAGTTGCGTTTTTTTTATGCCTGGGGCGAATGGTGAGATACACTCGGCATGTATGTGTAATAACACTTTTAATTTTTATTTTTATTAGTACAAGACTATTTTCGTTTATTTCTTAAATATAATATAATTTAAGTGTAATAAATAGTATTTTTAAATTAAATTTTTACTATGTCTTATATTTTTAATGTATTATCAATTTAAAACACAATAATAACGTGTTTGTTTAGAACTGTTTAAAAAACAATGTTTAAAACAGGTCTCATTGTTTTAAAACAGTTTAAAACATTTGATTTAAACATTTTGTTTTGAACATGCCAACCCTGCAACTTCATCAATAATAGATGTTCTAACAAACTTTTTTTTTTAATGTTGTACTTTTTAAGATACTTTTCAACAATTTTTGTTGCCCCACAAATATTCATAAATGTATTGTAAAAAAATTCTTAATTATTTATTATATATATATATATTATTCTCTAAAAAACTTTGAATTAGAAATTTTGTTCCAATTTTTTTCGTAAAAATTCTCGACTTTTTTTTAATATTTCGTAATATATATGTTATATTATTCAAAAATTTTACATTAATAGTTTTCTTTTAATATTTTTAACATATTGCAATATTTACTAGCATCTCACAATATGTAATATATAATTCTCACATTTAATGTAATTTTAAAATGTCCTATCCAAAGAATCACTCTTTATAAAAGGTCTCTTTTATAAAAATTTATTTAATTTAAATAGTTTTTTATAAAGATTTCTTGTAACGTTAAACGGTAACTACTTTTACTAGGAAATTTCAATAAAAAATACTTATAAATGAAATCACAAAATTGTGATAAAATATCTTAATTAAGCAATTAAATTTAATTTAAAAAAGCAAATATTTTGTATACACAAGACAAAGCTTATGATGCATTTGATTGGAGACGGAAAAGTCACCTTTACCATTAAGCAAATACGTGTCATATTGCATAATTTCATAAAATTTTATTCTTGCTGTGCCAAATATTTCTCGGTCTGCATTTTTCGTTTTCATTTTTCAATTTCGTTCTATTTTTCAATAAAGATTAGTGTTTTAAAATTTAAATATAAATAATAAAAATGACACATTTAAATAAAAGTAAGTAAAATGTTGTTATTTTTGATAATTGGGAAAAATTAAAAAAGGATTTTTTCACAATATTTTTTGTTTTCACAAATAATATTTTTGGTTGTTTAATTATATTAAAAAAATATTATTTCTCAAAATACGTTAGAAAGACGTATGTAAAAATGTATCTATTAATATAATCTAAATTTATTATTAATTTAGATGACACTCTTCTATAATCTATCCAAAATTTCATTGATTGAAAAAATGGTGCAATAAGTTTTGAGACCCTTTTAAAAAACTTCCAAATAGAAACCTTTTTTAATGAGTCTTTCTGTTTAGTTTTGAAATCTAAATACGCCTATAAATCAGGTTCGTCACATATTTTCAAACTGTTTTTGTTCTAAAATTTTGCACCCCTATTTGGATTCTAGGCGGCTAGAGTTGCGTTACCCCTGCCACGACCACTTTGAAATCTCAAATACTGTAAAATTGTAAAAAAAAATACAAACGGTGTAGAAATTTGACAAAAGAAATATAAAAATATTTCAACAAATCACGTAGACAAAAAAAACTAATAAGTTCTCAAAATGTCAAGGAAATTATAGGAAAAAACAGAATGTTGAAAAATATGAATTAAGTTATAATAAACATTGTGAAATATTAATAAATAATAAAATATCTCGTAGAATGTCGTTAAAATGAAGATACAAAATCAAAGGTTTGTATTTGGAAGTTTTTTTTAAAAGGGTCTCATAAGTGATTGCACCATTTTATCAATAAATGAAATATAGTGAAAAAACACAAAATCTTACAAAACATATAGGAAATAAAGAAAAATGTTGAAAAAAACTCAACAGTTTAGGAAATGTGGCCACAATTGTAGAAAGTAGCAAGTTATCAAAAATATCAAGAAAATATTAAAAAATACCTAAGATATAAAACTTGTTCACAAAGCACAAGTAAAGCACAACATTGTGAATATAATACCAAAACGTAGAAAATTGTCAATTAAAAATATGTAGAAATATGCATAGGTTTTAAAAAAAATTAATCAATTATGCGAATTCATAAGTTTATTGTAATTAATTGAATTGTTTTGCATATTTAAAACAAATTTTAATTGTTTTTCTTTAAATATATTGGCTGTATTGATATATTATATTATATCAGCAGCAGAACATGCTTCTATCAATAAATATTGAACAATTGATCGTGAAATGTCGTAGAATGTTAATAAAATATACAGAAAAATGCAGAATATTAACAAATTGTTGTAACGTTGGCACAAAATGTTGAAACGTCTATAAATGTTTAAGAAATTTTTTAAAATCTTGTATTTTTTAATTTGGATAACATTTTTTTTCCTCCTGAGGTGGTTCGTCAAGCGTCCCTGCACTACGGTCCTGATGGTCATATTGTGCACCTTTGAGATCTTACACCTTTAGCAGTTCTGTCTCTTCCATAAAGTCCAGAAGTTTTTGCCAAGGGATTGTTTTCAGTTCTTCTTGGGTTAGCATATGCTTGCCAAAGTGAACTGAGCGTTGCATGTTGAATGCTTCACACAGCAAATGCGGCGGAGTCTCTTCTTCCTCCAAACATCCACGGCATAGTGAATTTTTTTGTATACTCAATCTATGCATGTGCTTGTTAAGACCACAGTGTCCGGTAATCCATCTTGTGAGCCTTCGCAGTTTGGTTCGACTCATTTGCGATACTTCTTTTTGAGTATT
>JARJEC010067636.1:0-10235 GCA_030264575.1 Tachinus sp. AB-2021 | reverse complement strand
TCTACATTGTTAATAAAAACAAAAATTAAACATATTAACTTAATTAAAAACTAGGGATATTAAAAAACAAGATATTTTCCATATCTGTTTATATCAAATATGTTCACATAGGCCGCCTCCTATGCTAAAGCAATCAATTACACAACTGTGTATGTGTAAACATATAAATAATGTAATAAATAATTTAAAAATTGACTTCGACGTGAATATTGAACATAAAATCAATACCAATTAAGGTACCTCAGTAGCTCAATTGGTAGAGTATTTGACATTCAAGTAACCCCAACCACCACAAAACGCGATTGATAATCGACACAATATGTCCCTTTCTCAAATCTGCCAACGGCAATAAGTACGCTGTTACAATAGAATGCGACTTGACAAACTACGTAGTATCAGCGCTCATCCCCAATAATGAAACGAAAACAGTAGCTCAAGCTATTTTCAATAATCTTATACTAACATATGGCCCAACTAAGGAAATAAGGACAGATTATGGGTAAAGAATATGTTAACAAAACATTAACTGAGTTATTCAAACTCTTAGATATTAAGCACTCGAAATCAACCCCATACAGACCACAAACGGTTGATACGGTAGAACGGAATCATCGTGTTATTAACGCGATATATAAGAATGTATATAAAAACGGCACACGACGATTGGGACGACTGGGTAAAATATATTTCGTATTGCTATAACACAACCCCATCCACAATTCACAATTACTACCCGTACGAGTTAATATTCGCGAAAAAAACAACCCTACCTTTAAAGTTTACAATAAATAAAATAGAACCTGTATATAATATAGATAGATACTAAAAGGAAGTCAAATTTCGTTTACAAACAGCTTTAGCCAGGGCTAATGCAATACTAGAAAAAAATAAATTGGTACGAAAAAAGAAATTCGATCTCGCTTCACGTCCAAATAATATAGAAATTAACGAGTTCGTCCTAGTAACTAAGGAAACAAGGACAAAATTTGACCAAAAGGTCCATTTTGAGTAATTTCAATTGGCAATGCTAATAGTGAACTTGTAGACGACAAAGTAAAAACGTTTGCCATTCATAAGAAACAAAAATGTTGAGCAAAAAAAGTAATTAATATTAATTCTTATGTTTAATTAGGTTAAATATTGTAAAGTGTAAATTTTCATTTTTAGTAGTAAAAAGTAGAACCAACATTATGGGAGCAGGAGAGTTAACACAGAGATTGTAATTCAGAATGTAAGACATATAGATTGTAATTATCAAACACAGAGGTTGTAATTCAGAAAGTAACATAGAGTGCAAAAGTATAACTAAAATAAAATGTTATTTGAATACCCGTAAGCGTTTCAATCAAGCGAACAACAAACCCATTTCATGATAATCCAAAAGTTGTAACCATTTACTTCAAAATGTGTGTAATGACGTAGTAATTTTTTAATAATTATAATATCATAATTTCAACTTAGACTCCATTTAAAAATTTAAATTGTAAATAATTATTATTTACAATATTCGCATTTACACAAATTATCATGGAAAGACAAACTCTTTGTAGCAAATTATTAACGCATCAGCAGCGTGAATACGACCTCCTACATTTTTAGGATTCAGAGCAGGTTTGCGGTAAATTTGTTCTTTCAAACGGCCCCAGAAAAAATAATCCAACGTATTCAGATCCGGGTATCTAAGAGGCCATGGTATTGGTCCACAACTTCCACTCTACCTTTCTGAAAATTTTTCATTCGTGGTATTTCTCACTTGTATCCCATAAAGCGCTGGTGAATCATATCGAAACCACCAATTTAATCTAGCTCCCAATAGAGCTAAAAGAAAGATGGTAGTAGTTCATTTAAAAATTGTAGATAGAAGGGTAAAGTTCGTCGGTTAGGTAGAATTCGTGGACCAATTACATTATTATTCAATAACCCATCATGAATACAGATTCATAATCTGTATTCATGAATAAATGAACATCTTTATTTGATACGCTAAATTACAATACAAATTATGAATCTGTATTCATGAATAAATGAAAATCTTTATTTGATACGCTAAAAATGATCCATTTATGCAGATTTATACCTGTTTCAGCGAATGTGGACTCATCACTCATCAACTATCTATGACTATTTCCCTCTATAATTATAAACCAATGATTACAAGCCATTTTTAAATTTTAACTCCACTTATACTGAAAATTGCACTTGGGCATAAATTACAGTGAAAATTAACTTATGCAACAGTTACAGCGTGCATTGACGCTAAGCAACCAAATAAATAAATTGAACTAATTAATAAATAAATGTCAGTGTCAGAACCCCATCAATGGACACAAATCAGATAAATAATATCTGCTAGTATCGGATATTTATAACAAATTTATTTGCTCGGGAAATAGTCTGCTAAATATATTTCGTGCAATGAAAATTATGTTAAAAAGTTTGCATTCAATACTGTTGCCTTTAAAAAACCGCATTAATTCATTTTAATTGTAATTTGATTGTCAATGTGCACAATGTTCACTTTGATCATATTACAATCGAAATAAATTCATGCAGTTTTTGGAGAACCATATTATTCAGGCAATTTATACAGGTTCTGTTTTACGACTTTTGCACACATTTTCTAAAATTTCAGGTTTTCTTCTCATTTTCTGAAATATTTAAACTTTTTTTACAAATAAAAAATTTTTTTTTCTTATTTTCAATCTTTTTCTTCATTTTTTAGACTATTTTTTTATGTTATACAATTTTTTTAGTTTTTTTACAGGTTTGAGTATTTTTCTTTTGATATTTCCTTAGACTTTCAAAGTATTTTTCAAAATTTTTGGAAAATTTCATGACATACAATATTTGTCATGTTCTTAGTTCATTGATATTTCACAAGATGTTTTACAATACTTTGTAAATAATTAATATTTCATCACTTATTAGATTCATTCTGAAAATTATAAAATTAAAACTCGACAAATATTGAACTTATTAGAATTTCCAAACTATTCAACAATTTTTCCACATTTTAGAACTTCTTTAAGATTCTTTATGTTTTGTAACTTTTTCGACTTTTTGCATACATCTTTCAACATTTTGGTTTGTTTAACAACATTTTTAGACATATTTTGCCGTTTTTTAAAGCATAAGCAACTTTTTTATATTTTCCATATTTTATTTATATATAAAATTTATCTACTTCTTCTGTTAATTTCTACAAATTATTGTTACTCAATAATTTTTTTAATTATAATTTTTGGGTTAAGTGCACTTTTTCTTCACTTTCCTATTTTTTTGTTATAGCTGCACATTTTCCAAAATTATTTTCTTAATATTTAATGATATTCACTTAAAATTTGTAGATATTTTTCCATATTTTGTTACAATTGCAACATTTATCAATATTTAGAATGAACTGTAAATTTTTTCTTTTTGCTGTTCTAACTTTTCTTATTGGCCATTAAGTAAAATAGGTTGTTGTTTTCCTTATTAAGCCGATGACGCAAGTCTGTCAAGACTAAAGTATCTACGTCTCAATTCAAGTCAAGTTCTTTGAGCTTTAAATTGGTGGTTTTCGGCATGTCGCTGGTGAGTTTCTCAGTTAAGAATTCTAAATAGAGATAATAATGAATACACGGTTTGTATCAGGTTTTGTGCAAATATTGGATATTTTTGCACCGGAAGTATTGTTTTGCTCGAATTGAGTAAAAAGTTATTGTTTGATGAAAAGGTAGTAGGTATCTTAGCAGTTGTTTGTTAGGTTAGGTTAGAGGTGGGCAAACAACGGCCCGCATATCGCACGCGGCCCTCCAATGTATTTTGTGCTGCGCTACAAATAAATTACCATAAATTACGTTTGTACTCCAAACGAAAAAAAAAGTCATCAACAATAAATATGGAGCTGTACCATTCATTCCGACCACTCCAAAAAGATCATCAACAATCAGAATGGAGCTGTAGCATTTATTTGGACAATTCCAAAAAATGCTATTAACAATAAATATGGAGCCGTACCATTTATTCGAACAACTTAAAATAAAAATAAGTCATCGACAAGAAATATGGAGCTGTGCCATTTATTTGGACGTAACTTAAAACAATAGGTCATCGACAATAAATATGGAGCTGTACTATTCTTTCCGAAAAACTCAAAAAAGATTTATTTGAACAACTCCAAAGGTCATCAACAATAAATATGGAGCCGTGCCATTTATTCGGACTACTTTAAAAAAATAAGTCATCGACAAGAAATATGGAACTTTGCTATTTATTTGAACAACTAAAAAAGGGTTAATAACAATAAATGTGAAGCTACCATTTATTTGGGCAAAAACGTCGTCAATTATACATTATATTTTTGATTTCATAAATAATTTTTTGTTTGTGTGGCCCATTTCCCAATTTTAATTTATTATGTGGCCCTTCAGTTCAAAAGTTTTCCTACCTCCTACCTTTAAGTTAATTCCTAGAAATATCTATTGAAAAGTATATTAGAATTTTCAATAATAAAAATTAAAAAAGTAATGACAGGCAGTTCAGGCGTAGCGAATGGTTTCTTCACTTGGTCGATATTGAGATTGGTAGTGAAAAATAAAAACCCTTGACAAATGTATCAACTGCTTTATCGATGATTATTTTTATTTAGGATTGCTATGGAAATGCTGCAACAATTAATTAACAGACGAATTCAAACATTCTGGAAACTTCGTTGCTTCACATATTATATAGTATACAGCAACAGTAAGCATGAATATTATAAACTCAAAAACAGTTTTAATTTGGTAAATCCACAGGAAGCAATCGTTGTCCTAAAATAACGGGTTTAAAATAATTAATAATAATTTGATTTATACAAACAAAAATCAATTTGTAATGTAAGAATGCAATTCAAGAAATATTCAAAATTCCAAATAAAGATTATGACTACATGGCGACCCCACACTTTAAGTTTTTGCCCTTGTATTATTACCAGCTATATTCTTTAAATGGCATTTACATTAATTCATTGACCAATTGTTAAGACTGTGAGCATTTAATTAACAATTAAAATAAGTTTTCCTACTGTTAAGTATCCACTATCTAAATCTAAATGGCATTTATTCGATTCGTAAAACTTATTTCTCCTTATACTTTACACAAATAGATATACGATCGTATAAAAAGGATAAAAACTATATCCACGTGATTTTTACCACTCTTCCTACTAAGCCGTAGAAGACGGTGGGAAAAAATACGGCTCACGTAAAATTATCGCTTTTTGAATCTTGTATTCCTGTTAAATCACGCGGATGTGTTGAAGAGATCGATACAGTAACACATCCCGAAGGCTTACAGATTTTTTTGTCCCCCATTTCGCCGACCGTATCTACCCTTTATAGTGCAGTTTATTAAGTGTGACTTTTACTGTTGCCGGTGTAAGTTATAACTAATATAAAACTCGAGAAATTCCAACAAATACCACCTGGTTTCTCACCTACGTGATTTATTTCCAGTTGATTTGTAGAATGCAAAACGACTTTATTAAATAGAATGAAATGTAGCTTTAATTGTAATTGTTCATTTTTATCTGCACTTATAACAAAAATATAATTATATATATTTCAACTAACTTTTTTTTTGTTTCTACAATTTAATTAAAAATATAATTGTTAAATTATGTATAGTTATAATTATATTTTTTTCGTTTTAGAACAAATCTGAAGATGATATAAATTATACCAAAACAGTAAAAATGTGCATATTACTGAAATAATAAAAACTTAATTAACATATTTCTTTAAAATAATGTGAATTAAAAAATAAAAATAAATATTTGATATATTTTTATAATAATACCCTATTTCAATCATTTCAGCAATTTGTTTGCATTATCGTTATTTATTTAATTAAGTGCTTAAAATATGGAACTGAAAATTATGTTCGCATTATTCCATAACATGTTTTGCACATTACATTTTTTGTTGGTTTCCATTTAGAGTATGTAGACGCATTAGTACTTCGTCCTGAATGTTAATTAACCCAACTAAAATTGTATAAACTCTAATATCACGTATTAAACTAACAGACATATTTTAATTAGACAGTTTTCTTTTGCATTCGCTCAACAACCGTAATTGTTTCGGTGCCAAGACAAGATGGATGGTGTTACTACATAATTGCGATAAGTGCTTGTCGATAATAGGAAGGATTTCTAGAGAATTTAGAGAATAGTTGGAAGCTGCAATACATTCCAGTTAGTAAAGCATTACTGGATGCAATTACACAATTAATTTCGAAATAATTAATTATTGATGATAATGTCAACAGGCTATGTACCTGAATTGTTTCTTTGACACCATATACAATACATATTTCCATTACTCTACGCGTCATATATTTTAAGGTACTTTTATACTTCTAAAATATTACACCCCTATTGGACCACCAAAATAAATTTAAACAGTTATTACAGAAGAACTGTTGACAGCCTAGGTATTGATAACCTGGCCGCGACAATTTTGATTTTTTATTTTTTTTAAATTTTTTGAAAGCATTTTTCTATTTTACTGCATTCCACCACCAATTTAAACAAGAATGGTATAAATAATTAAAAAATAGGGGTTTTAAACATACATTTCTAAAATTCAAGTTTTCTGAATTTTTTTACCAAAGTATTGCACCCGTATTGAAACGCATTGCACAAAAAAAAGTTTAGTACAAAGTTTAAAAACAAAAATTATTAACAATGTAAAAGGGGGTTAGGCTTAAATTCTAAACATTTTTTTTATCAAAGTATTGTACCAACAAAGATTTTACAAACATAAGTTTTCAAATACTATGTGTAATTTATCAAAATTTAACAAAATAAATGTTTTTTATATATTTTTCTAAAATTGATTTTTATGTTATTAGTCAAAATTTTCAATTATTATGTAATATTGCCTAATATATTTAAACCAGTACATTAATAATTGCATTTCAAAAATTGTTATAAAAAATATTTTAGTCTAGGAAAATTTAATTATAATCAATTAAATTATATCGTAGTAGAAAACAACCTTTTAAATAACTGGATTCTTATTAAAAATACAATGCAGCTAAAAATTTAGTTTATTTTTGTTTAAATTTAATAAGTAAATTGAAAATGTTTAAAACTATCTATTTCCATACACAAAATATACATTTGTGCTTTATTGCACCATTAATTTTGATTGTGCGAATACATTCTCTATGTTATTTTCAAAAACAAATAAAAATGATTTGCAGCAATTTTCTATTCCAACTTAATACAATTGTGAGTAATTCGTCCTGCAAATTGAATAATATTATACCGACAGTGAAGTTATAGCCAGTGTGGCAATAACTCGCAACGCACTCGGCAGCGAGTAACGTTATAAAAGCAATAACATCCAGTCGTCAATTAGTGTGATAAAATGCAATCTGTAAAGCAGAATTTTGTTTTTCCGGCCATTATCAGATCGCACATAAATCGCACCATTAGCTGTTACATATTTCTGCAACACGAAAAACAATATTCTTTTCAAATTATTTTAATTTATCAAGCAATTTAATATATGCACCCTTTACGCATGGGCTTATACATGTATATGTGTACAAAAAAATGTGGATAAAAAGTCCGGCAACACGCAAGCCTCGCATTTTTTTCCTTCTTCATGGAGTTCCTGAATCATCTAATAAATTCATGGGTACAACAAAAAGTGTCTGCTGTGTAAATTTTGTGAGAAGGATAGTAACCATAAGTCAGCATTTCCTTACACGCAAAAAGTAATTTCATTATCTTCAAATTAACATTAATATGTTTTTATTAATTACAACAGAACTTTTCATATTCTTGTAATAATGTTAATATTAAAATTTATCCAATAAATTACTTTACTTGACCATTTTAGAGCACATGAAAAGTGGAAATTATGAAATTTGATTCAACGAGATAATTAATGAAAATGTAAATTAATTTTTAATCTAATAAAGTGATGCTATATGAATGTAAAAAATTGAAAATAAAATTTATTTATGTTAGATCCATCTGTAATCGATATGTTACAAAGTTTTATCTTAAAATGGGTAGGACGGTGGTTCAATAAAAAAATTCAGTGACAAGCATAATAGTTGTTTATTGTTTATTGTTTATTTCGTGTCTTTCAACCTTACAAATACAGTTCAAGTTAAATAATAACAAATTCTTTTTACAAAACAACTAAACCTAATTATGTATATTAATGTAATACAGTTTCTCCTTCATTTTTTTCTTCTTTTTAGCATTGTCTTCATCCCTTCTATTCTGCATCCGTCACCTTTCAGAATTTCTTTTCTTTCCATTTTCTCTTCTCTCATATTGCTATATTCAGTTAACATATATTCAAGGAATTTCCTGGCCTCTCCTCACATTCTGCATACCTTCTTTTCTTCATCCATCCAAAATTGTATTACTCTTTCTTTATTCCCATATGTGAACCTTGAAAAAGTATTTTTAGTTCCCCATATTACTTCAAAGATGGAATAAGGAAACTTTAGTAATCATCGCCCGACCACAAATGTTTGGCTTAATCATCTTAAAATGACCCAAAGCGTCGAGAAGTGCAAAAAAATGTAGGTAAGAAACGGACTGCTTTTAGTAGCAGGACAACTAAAATGGATGGTGCTACTGTGAACTAATTAAGTGAAGTACTACACAGTTGTTTAAATAGCATACTTCATTATATTTACTGACAATACTGGCATTCCTAACAATTTTGATGTGTCATAAAAAAATCATAAAATACGCGCAATCACAATTTTTATATGCTATTGCTCTACTGTCGAGGCTTATCTGAGAATCAACAGCACCTGTGCGTTAGCATTGCCGTCAGTTATCTGAAGTCACATACAAATGTACATATTTATGTAACGTCGGTGTGCGTGCGACGCTGTGTGTAAGTGAGTGAGTGAGTGAGTGAATGAATGAGTGAGTGTGTTTCAGCTTCTAAACTTCCATATCCAGTCCTATTATAGTAGTTTTTTCTATCCATTCCTTTTTTTTATTTATTACTATAATTTTCTTTTTCACACATTCTTGTAAGATTTTACATTCATTTCTCTGTTTCAATCTCTCTTGATAGTTTATAGCTCGTTTTCCAGGTTCTACCCAGATATATTTTTTGTATTTTTCGATATAATCAACGTACGCTGGCGTTGGTTTATTTAAGCCCAACATCCATCTTCAGTACTTTGCCTGAATTGACTCCAGCATTTTTTGTTCCATCCATCCCCAAACTTCCGTTCCATACAACATCATACTCCTTGCTAAACTGTCAAACAATATACTTTAAATTTATATAGTATCAGTTGTTCTTCCACTTATAACCTATACGTGTGCTACTACTTTGTTTGCTTTTTGTGCAGGTTTATATTCACTATTATTTGTATTCATAACATTAATATTCAAACGTTTTTACTTCTTCAATCGCATCTCCAATTTTCTATTTTTTATCTGCCTTTTCCTTTCCTAAACATTATTATTTTAGTTTTGTACATTAACTTCTAAACCTTTCTTTCTCAAATATTTTTCTCAAGTTCCAATCATTCCTTTCATTCCTTTTGATTCTGTAGCAATAATTATTATCAAATACCTCCCTTTCTCTCTAGATTTAGTTGCAATTAGATTAATTGTATGTTTAGTTATGCCCATTCAAACCCGGAGTGTATTGCTTTAACTGTATTTGTAAATACAGAACACCTGGTGTATCAGCGGAAAGTACCTGATTTACAAAGTTGGCACCATATCTAGACTTGGGTAAGTCCATTTCCTTAAATATTTTGTTGGACTACATTGACGTATTGAACCTCCACCTGCTACTGGTGGGCGAACTACGAGTTTTGAAAAAAAGGGATACACATCATACATAGTAAAATGAATGTGAAGCCTGCCACTCGTTATATTACGCCCTAAAGATACACAAGCCAATCCATACAGGGAATGCACACGTCCCCAGTCCAGCCAATTCCCAGTCACTGCCAGTGTCCTTACCCGCTCCCCTCATATTGTTATATTTTTCTCTCCCCGCTTTTTCGGACTCACACCTCAATACAAAAGTTTTCTTCAAAAAGTTAATAAAATGGCTACTAAAGTTAAATTTTAATAAAGAGTAATAACATAAACATATACCAAATGTATCAAACGGTGGATTAAAAATACGCGCGTTCTTATAACATTGTCAAAAAAATATGCAAACAATAATAAAAATGTTAATTTTGAAATAAAAATGCTTTTT
>JARJEC010067632.1:0-13024 GCA_030264575.1 Tachinus sp. AB-2021 | reverse complement strand
TGACCCAACAATCCACCCGCCAATGTTCTACAGATGTCTAATTATGCTGTACAAAACCGACGACAATTTTGACATTCTAGGTGTGCATATTCTTCTTCTGTATATAGTCTATAATAACCGATTTTATTGATATTTTTTATTTTCTTAATTATATTTTAGTTTTCTTTGTCTTTTCTGGTACTTGTTGGCGATTCATAAAATCTTTGTTTCTCGACTTTTGATGAATTTATATAGTTTTAAATTTTTTATTTTATTTACAGTTTTTCGCATTTTTTTAATTTCTATTTACGTTTCCTTACCTTTTCTGATAGTTGTTGATCGAACCCACAACCTTTGGACTACATGTAAAATACTCTACCTTAATTGGTAGAGTATTGGACAAAGGTTGCGGGTTTGATCCCCACGCGAGCTGAATCTTTTAAACATTTATTTCAGAATGGAGTAATTGCGTAGTAATTATTTAATAATAATAATATTTTAATTTCAACCTAGAAATTATTTTCAAATGTTATATCTGTAAGTTATAAAGTTTGTTTTTACAATATTTTTTAAACCGCAATATGCATGCCACACAAAAACCTTATGTAAATCATTAAAATGTATACTTAGGTCTATATCTATTCATGTAATATGTTAAACGTTAAGAGCATGATATACATATAACAACTATTCTGTCTTGTATCTTCATTTTCATAAACCTATGATGTCATAAGAACTTACACAATATATTTAAATTTAAAAAGTCTTCTTTGACACATTCTAACTTATGTGTTTACAATTCTAACTTTGAGGTATAACATGTTTGTTTGTCGATATATCTAGGTAATTGTTTTTATTAATATGTATTATGTAAATAATAAAACAATTTTGAAGTATAATTGACAGAATTTTCATTACTGCTATTTGCTTCCACGCGTTTTACAAAAATAAACAAATTCATATAATCTGTATATATATAATGTAATAAAATATATCTCCAGAGTAAGATAGAAATGGCATTAACAAAATAAAATGAATACTTACTAATGCTGTTGCTCAGACACTTGGTACCTATAGTTAAATAAGATATCCAAAAAACAAAAAGTTAAGATTAATCTGATAAACGATATAAAACGATCAAAATTTATTAATTTAAGTCTATATAATAAATGCATGAAATATGGTAGGTACAAAGAGTATGCAAAGGGTACACAGACTTTTAGTCACAATGAAATATATACAAATGTTTATAATATATCAATAATAAAATATGGATCAACTAATTTTGATTATGTCACGTATAATTTTTTTAGAAGAGATCACATCATTTGAATTAATTTAATAAATTACAATTGTATAGTCAATAATGGAAAAAATTGAAAATAAATTTGCAAACCAAATAATTTATTTATTATCCACAATGACATCCTAATGGGTTATCTACAGATCGCTGTTATAAGTTATAAAATGATATGATATATTTTTTATTATTTGTATATAAATTTTGATTCCCACACAACATGATATAATTTACTTATTTGAGAAAATACTGAGGAATATATCATACCACTTTAGGTGAGTGGATTTTTATCCACTATTCCATATGTTGAGTAAGGACCAAGTGGATAGAAATGGCTGTCATCTATACTCAATGCTCCAGAGCTGTTGCTACACATCGCACGTCCTTTTTTGTTTGATTTTGAAGAGCCATGGCAGCGCATTGCAACTTTTAATTCCGACGCCATTTCAGAACATAACGAGGTCTGCGAAAACAATAAATCAATAAATCTATAATTTACATTAAATATAATTGGGTTTAAAAGTTGAAATTTTACTTACTTCCTAATTATCCAAAATATATAGAGAGCAAGAACAATGAGCAAGAATATCTTAAAGAGTTATCTTGTCAGGACCCATAATTCCAAGCACACAATCATCCATAGACTAATAAAAATATTTACAGCTCCAACAAAAGTTTAACAACAATGATTGTAGTAATAAAAAATTGTTCATGATTGATATTGATATTGTCAATAAATTCGTTTATCCCATGGACTCAACAGAAATACCCTGATCATGGGTAAAAGCTCGTATGTACATGTTAATTCGATTGTAATTTTAGCCAATATTAATCGTATTACATCTAATAACAGTTATAAAAAGCATTATATTTGCTTTTATATATATGATGGACTGAAAGGTACATATTCCACCAAAAACTATATTTACATAATTGAGCTGCTTCATGGTGTGGTTTGTTGAAAGAATTTCAACTAAACAGTGAAATAAAAACTCCATCCCATTTAATTACTTCTATTCTATTCATTTTATTCACGATCTACATGCTATTAATTTTAGTATCAAATTGGTAATCTCTGGGATGGATTCCAAAAAGAATAATTAAGTAATATACATGAACCTGTATGCCTGATTTACCTATAACTACGGATAAGCTTATAGCTACGTGTCGTGTAGAATGCTGCTCACCCGTTCTTCCACAGCCACTTTTCTCGATTTCCATACAAATTCGCAGACTGCAATTACACAAGCTACACCCATTCCTCCCATTAGGACCACAAACACGCCGCCCACATTTGCCAAGCCCAATTCGTTTGCTGTACTGCTCGTTTTCGTTGTTTCGTCCTGTTGAATATTGTTATTAATTATCTTGCATGCGTTGCGCCAATATTTATTTACCCGACAAGCTCCTCCGCCTCGCTTCTCTTTCCACCATCTGGTTTTCAAGATATGTAATTTGCCTTCTTCTTGCAATTTCAGAATTGCTCCACTAATTGCAGTTCTAAACGGGGAATCTAAAATTCAAATATATTAACCAACTAATGAAAACGGAGGTCCAGTCGAAACTGTAGTCAGGGTATTATGAATTATGATGTTATTATTATGAGTTAACGGTCGATTCTATTAATTTAAATATTAGTTTAGTTAGATTAAAAATTAAAAATTATGGGTTGATTATGATTATAATTCATTTATTTTCTTCAATGGTATGCAAATATTATACTATGCGAGGTTGAAACTCACACCAAACAGTAAAAAGTTTCTTTTTAATTCAATTAAAATTACTTAATGATGTATAAAAATAAAAAGAATTTGTTTAATGGTCAGTTTGTACTATACGTTTTGCTAGATTTTTTGTATTGTTTTTATTTAAACATTAATTTTTTGTTTAATTTTTTTGTTGTTTGTTTATTATTTTTCTTTATTTCATACTTATATTTCTGTTTTTGTTTCTATTTATATTTATTTGTTTTACCTTTTGATATTTAAAATATTTTGTTTCTCTGTGATTATTTTCACTATTTCTATTTTGTTTTTGATTATTTTTAATTTTTTTTTTCAATTTTTGTCCATTTCTTAAGCTATTATCTTTATTTTTTATTTTGTCCATTTTCTTGTTTTTACGTCAATTATTTTTTTAATTTATTTATATTTCTTTGTTGTTTAATGACAAGTTATATTTTGTCAATATTATTATTTAGGAGTTTTATTAAGATTGACTATGAAAGTGTTTATTTTAATTTGTAAAGATTACCTTGAAGAATTGTACTATCTATCAACTTGATAATGTAGATGATACAGTAGACAATTTTAATGACTATTTTCTTTATATTTATAAAATAATTATATTAAGCCATTTTTCATTTTTTGTGTTTCAATCTTATAATTGCTGTTTTTAGAACGCGCATGTGCGAGATATTATCTATCCAAAGATATGCGCATTTAAGTTGCATTGTTGTTAGCTCTTGTATATTTATGTTGAAAATATTTAGCAATTCTTTTATGTTTTGTGGGACTTCACTTCTATTTTGTCTTGATTTCATAGTTTGTAAATTTCATATGCTAGATCATTATATTGCTCTTTTTTGCAGGTATTGAAATATCTATAAGGTAACTATGTTTATCCGTTTTATGTTTTAGTATATTGTCCGGTCTACTGTTTATTATGTTTTTCCAGTTTGAACAGGTAAGTTCTATTAAGGCTGTGTATTTCTGTCGTAGTATTACATTTTGGTTAGTATATATGGATCTCTTGGCATGTATATTGTGTTTAAGTTCTTAGTGTATTATGTTTGCAAACACATTGGCTGTTTGTGTATTTAATCGGTGCCAGTCTCTCACATTCAAATACTATTATTATTAATTTTTTGTTTTAATTTTTTTTTTGTTTTAAATTTTTTTTGTTTTTAATTTTTTTTCTGACTTTTTGTATTGTTATACCTATACGCGGGTTACGGCAAACTATAGATAATGTTAAAGTTACTAGTTTCAAAATGACAATGGTATGTGTCTAAAAGTACCTACTTTTGTTGATCGGCTAGAGCCTGCTCTTTTCAAGACTTTTATCATTGTGCGTGAGATTAATCCAGTTGCCTATATAATGATAGGTAACATCTTGACTAATTTTTGTTTCCATGTTTTTTTTTTAAATTTGTATGCCAATTCACAGTATTTCTCCAGTTTAGATCTTATTTTAAGTATTTTGTTGGCGCCAATTTTTCACAGCCTGTTGTTATGTCGCTTATAGTTTTATCATGGTTGATTCAATATATGACTTGCGATATTGATTTCTATTATATATTTTTCGTAGCTTCGTATTTTTACTACTTGATCCTGTATCACTAAAACGAATCCTTCCATTTCTGGTCAAAGTTCGTTCACTTTTGGCTGCCATAGCTTTGACGCGTTTTTGTCAATATTCACTTTGTTTGGCAGGTAATGATGTTTTCCATGTATTTGTTTCTTTGCACTTATCTTTACCTTTACTTGCATAAAATTGATTGATCAGCTTCTTTTCTATTAAAATTTAATGATGTAAGCTGTTTGTCTGCGTTGATTAATGCACTGTAGAGTGTGTGTTTTATCTGTTTGTTAAAGTATTCTTTTAGGTTTTTTTATTTAATGGTCATGTATTTTTTGGATGTCGGTTATTCCTTTGCCATCTTCTCTCCTATAATTATATTTTTTGCTGACAGGTTTTCGATAATATGCTTTATTTTTAATGAATTATTCTTGGATTCTTATTTTTCTGTTTAAATCTTTCAGTTCAGTGTTGATCCATTTTATAATACCATAAGAGTATGGAAGTACAGGGATGACGCACGCGTTATTTGCCTTAGTTAAATTTTTGTACTTTAATTTTCTCAAGTCAATTTTTGAATCGTTTTCTTAAATCATCTTTCATGGTTAAATTATATGTTACTGTATTTTCCATTACTGTAATGTATTTGTAGGTTTTAAGTTCTTGCATTAAAGTAATTGTTTGTTAGTCCTTATGCTGTATTTCATTTGTGTTACAGAATTTGTCTTTTTCCATAGTTATAATTTTACATGTATCCAGGACCAAATTTCATATGTCATTACTTATTTGTTTTATTATTGTAATAAGTTGACTAAGTTGATTTTCATATGCTGTCTATAATTTAATATTGCCTAAGTAAGGATCATTATGTGATTAATGTTTAGTCCTTTAATTTTAAATTAATATTTTATTTGGCTTAGTGCTTTTGAAATCCGATTTAGATATATGCAACATATCAATCTGCTTGAAAAGTACTTTGTTTGATATGCATGGAACTTCTATTTAATGTAGTAACGCCGTTATATACATTTAGTTCTTATATACATTTGAGCATTAAGGATATAAGGAGATTAATAATAAATAGACCCATTTTGTACATTTTCATTAGTTAATGATTCATGATTGTGGTAGTGAGTCAAATGCATTTAGAAAATCTATGTAAAGTACCAGTGTGTAGACTTTAATTCATTTTCCTGATTTGGTTGGTTATTACCAAGTCTATTGTCAGTTGTTCTTTGCAATCCACGGCTATTTTCTTACACCCTTTATGTTACCCTGTTAATATGTTATGTTTTCAAAATGGTCGTAAATTTTAACTGTAAGTATGGATGTAAATAATTTATAGATACTAGAAAGAAATGTAATAGGACGGTAGTTTGCAGAATTTTCAGTATTGTCTTTGTCTTTGGGTTTTAAATATGTAATACCATGTGTCATAAAATTGGGAATTATTTCAGGGTTTTTTAATATGTTAGTGTATATCAAGGGTGTACTTTCAAAAAGTACAATTTTTACTTTTTAATATTGTTAAGTTAGTTTATAAAATCTTGCAGCAAATTGCGTATCCTACATAATGGTACTAAAATTAATATATTATATAATGTTAAAAAATATTTTCTTAAATAATTCAAAGCGCGCAGAAGTCAGTTTTAACAATTACTTTAGTTGAGTGCAAGTTTTTTGCTGTATCTGTAATATTTATTAGTTTTGGGATTGTACCTTTTAAAACTACACTTTTAATATGTTTGTTAGGTATTAATGTGTTGCTGTGAAGATTTTAAAGCAGTAGCTTTGTATTTAGTTTGGTGCTGGATTTATTTAAAGTAAGTCGTATTCTTTATAGCGTGTTTGATGTCGTGTTCTTTTATTCTGTTAATTGATGCAACTCTGTGCTTACAACATAACTTTATCAACGATCTTTAGGACTCTCCATAGTTGTTAATTACTTCTTCTTTTAACTCATGGTATAATTTCTTTTTGTTTTTGAAAAACTTATTGTTATCTGTCTTTTTAAAATTAGAGAGGTTATATTTTCTTCATTGCTGTATGCAGTTAGCTTCTGTTTTAGCTTAGCAATGATTATTTTCTTCTTCTCTATATTCTGCAATGTTCACTTGTTTTTCTGAATGTGTTAATTTATCAATAAATTTATTTGGTATATTTATATCTATCTTGTGAGTTGTGCAATTTTTTTGGGTATTTTAATGTTTACAATTCGTGTTTTTCACTGTTGTTTATGTATGATGTTTTTTTAAAGATGTTTGATTGTTTATGATTATTGTCAAAAACTGTTTTTGTCGCGCAATATATGTAGTTGTGTATCTATATGGTATTTTCTAAGATTTTATTTAGTATGTTTGTATATATCAATACTTTAGATGGGGTTTCTGGTATGGCTGGTCATAAGATTGAGGCCATTCCCATCTATATTAAATATTTCTTGATGTTATGCTTAGTTTTGATGTTGGTTCTGGTTATATTAAAGTTCTTTGCTTACTTCCTCTCTGATTTTTGCCGGTTGTGGTTCAGATACTAAATTATTTGCAATTATAACTCATCATTGATCTGTTGCTTTTTGGCTTGAAATATTAACCAGATCTGGTGCTTTTTCTGTTCTTTTAGAATTATCCGTAGCCTGTGGTGTGTTTTCACAATCAATCAATTTTTGGCAAATTAGATTTTACTTATACTGAAAATTGGTGCTGTATAAAAATTAGATCAAGTATTGCACTAGCACTAAACAACGCAATCTATATAAACAAATTAAACTCACAATTAAAAATTGGTTTCTATTTATGTATGCTTACATGTTCATCAATCAAATTAATGTTTCTACATTATTATTTCTATCAATCAATTTATGAAATGGGAATGTTTTTTTTATGTGTATGTGTTTTTTGCGCGCGTTTCTGTGCTCTTTTAATATCCATGTTTACAACTTAAAAAATTGCATAAATGCAGCTTAAAAGTTAGCTAAACATAAATAAATTTAGTGCAGCTGAATAAGCAGATGTTGTGTATAGGCACTGTGATGGTAATAGTATTCAAGCGACTAGAGAGCATTGTCGAAGATGATTATGATTGACGTCAACCTCTCTATAGACTTTTTGACGTAATTGTCAACGCAAGCGCATAATAATGAAGGTAGGAATACTATAAAAATATTATCAACAAGGAAATAAATGTAATTCATGCAATATTGAATAACTCAACTCTGAGCACTATGAGCATCGGAATTCAGTTTTGTCTTTCACAAAACGTTGTACTACATTACACCCGAATTATTACGGCCAACGTGTACAGTTTTCCATTTTGTTGTTGGAAAAGTTGGCCTGAATGATTATTTTTAAGGAAAATAATATGGGCGCCTGAATCGCAATTTAATAGAGATGGTATTAATAGTATCTATAATCAAAACTTGTGGAATCTTCAAAATCCGCAGGCTGTTTAGTAATTGTGATTTCAACAGTGTTTTAGCGTAAACATTTGGGCTGGCATTTTTAACGGAGAACTTTACGAATTACAAGTTGTACAGCATAGACTAAATGCAAAACCCATTTTTTTCTGGCTATTTAACGGAATAAGTTTACAGTGTCAAAATTATAAAAAGTTAATTGATCAGATAAACATTAAATTTAATAAAATTGATAAAATGGTACAACAGCGAGTGTTAACGATTTATTGGTTTGCAGATGTCATGTTTGTTTTTTAATTTTAGGAAGACATTGAACAACTGCTATAAGGCAATAGGCAATAAATGTTAGATATCTATTTGTGAATTACTATCAGTAATCCAGAAGAGATTGCCATTACACTTTATCATATTATAAATAGCTATAAATAAAGTAAACAATTTTGTTAAACAAATATTTTTTTATCTTTGAAAATAACGAAGAAACTGCAAGAGTTGTAAGTATAATATTCACTTTAAATATCTAGGTAAATACTGACATGTGAATCTAGTAAACTTTTTTAATGAAGGTATATATTAGACGGGAAGTTTTGATGTTTCATGGATATAAAACAATTAAGCAATAAAGAAACTGTGATTAAAATATATTGCTTTATCATTCAAAATAATCAGGTTATAACTGTGCACGTGACATTTTTACTTTAATATTACGTCTCAAATAATATGGAAAAGTTTTTTACAATTATTTATATATTCTAAATATACATTTACAAATTACATTGTAGTTATACGTAAAAGAATTTTAAAATCAATATAGATTTCTCATACCTATTCAATTATTTTTAATCGTTACATATAACATGTATTTTTAAGTTCGTTGAATTTTTATACTTACTAGGAGGCATTGCAATGCCATATCCTTTCGAGTCGAGCATGCCACCGACTTGAGTAAGTTCACAATTCCTCTCAATAACATATTCAATAGAAGTGGATTCCATGAGGAAAGCGTAGCTGCCTTTCCCCTTTACAACCCTCTCAACTCCTTCAACGTTACTCGTAGTAAATACGGTCGGCCGAGCAGATTCCATGAACGACCACATACGTTGATATGTGGAAAAGTTTGAGTCCTAAAAAAATCCATGAAAGTAAATGTCGCAGAGAATAAATATGTTGATTTACCCTAAAGAAAGCGGCAGTTGATCCACCCCGCAGTGCTCCGTACTTAATTTTAGTTTGTTTGGCTAAATCTTCAGCACTCTCAATTGGGGAGTCCATTCTTTCTACTGTCAGGAAAGCAGCTAAATTGGCAGTGTACGATGAAATCATGATCAATGTGAAGAACCACCACATGCCAGCTACCATTCGCGTAGAGACGGCTCTGAAAATTAATTCCGCTTCATATTGCAATTCGAATGACAAAATATAACATTGTGTTGAAAACTGGTACAGCAAGTCTTGTATAGTCACCGGTAAATTGTGTGAACAGAGCATACAACAATTATCAACCCTAGCATTGCAAACTCCAGTACGTTCGTTTTTTATACAAATTGTACGTTGCGAGTTTGAAACGCCTTCAACCTCCGACCCCGACTTACTTAGGTGCTATATCGGAGCCTTGCTGCATCAGAGATCCGATGGTGAACCAAAGTGAATTCAATAAAGTAAACTGGTTCTCCAGGACATCGGGTTCACTATTACATGGATGGGGATTATCCCACTCGTACGGACTGAACCTGGAAACGAAGAACAACTCAACTAACGTCCAATTACACTTACTTTGGTAAGAAATCACATCCTTGCTGCATTAAAGATCCAATAGCGAACCACATACAGTTGAATAATGTGAATTGATTTTCGAGATGGTCCGGATTCGGATTGCACGGATGAGGATTTTGCCATTCATATGGTGTGAACCTACAAATGCAGTAAGCTATTTACACATAATTTATGTATCAATAACTAACTCCAAGACATGCTTCTTCGCATGTCGACTTTATATGCGCTATTTAATAAACAAGTACTCAAATCCGAATCTTGAAGCAATATGTAATGAATTGCGTTCCTTAAATAAGATACAATATGTAACATGTTTCACATAAATGCACTCAGTAAACTAATTTGAACTAAAAGTTTATTATTATTATATGTATTTTTAAAATACAAAAAGTACAAGGTTATTTCCAATAGCAATTTTATTACGGTATTAAACTCAATCTGCAAGTTATAACAATGAAATTGAAATTTAATTAAATGAACAAAATCATAAGAAACCTTGAAATTTTATTAAAATGTTTGAAATAAATTGAAATCAAATATTATTGGACAAAAATTGGCATTTGTAATGTGAAAACAGAAATTACAAATTCTTGCACAATACTGACTTGTAATTCTTAAACACTAACCGGATTAAATTCAGTTGAAGAGCGTTCTTAATTAGGCTAAAGTTAATTTCAGTTGGTTATAATCCAAATACAAATTATAAATTATTCGCTGGTAACAAATTCAAAGTTAAATGTAATATTAATGAATTACCTGGCCAATATGAATAGTAAAACCGACACTCCAAGGTAAGCAGTGGCCATATAAATCCATACGTCCAGTGATAACGGAGATAGGAAGGAAAACAGATTCGGGGGCTGTTTAATGGGTTTTCTATACAGGATGCTGATACCCAGATTCATGAAAGGCATCGTAAAGTCCACTGCTTGTTCACGGTCGTACGTAATGGTGAGATCAGCAATTGCCAGATCCGCTTTTTGATCCAGTAATTCCTTTATCATCCCGTCCCATTCCTTAAATAATAAAATTGCACAAATAAAATATAAATACTGTTTTATGAACTATAAAATTGCGGTTTTACGTTCACCGTAAAAAGCTATTTTTATAACACTTAACAATATGTTGTAAGAATGGAAATTTCTAGTGGTATCATTTCAATTTCAAAAACATATTTTTATGCTAATATTTAACATAAAAAGTATATTTATGATAAAATTTAATAAAAATGGAAAGTATATTCGTTTCTTCTTTAAGAAATAATTAGAGAACATAATAAATTCAAGATATATGATGACATAACCTTAGAAAACATTTCGTAATATTAAGGATATCAAAAACTTTCAACAGATCCACTTAACGCTCAAAAACCTAATAAGTAACATTTTATGTTTAAAATTTCAGGATTATTGTATTTTTGCAGGAGTTAAAGCAGATTAATTTTTATATCTATATAAACTATGAAAAATGTTGACACCACATTTTGAGTTTAACAACTCTAAGCAGTACTTAAAAATATTAATGTTAACAATAATTACTTAGTTTATAGTTTAGAATATCGACAAATTGAAGGAAAAATAAATTGAGACAAAACAATTTTACTTAACGCCATTGGCACGCGTTTTGGCTAGGACAAAACCCACTTGAAATTTATTAATGGTATATTATGTACCATAAAATCATTGTCATTTTCAAATAACGGATGAAGATATATATTTCTAATACCGGATTTTGTACAAATAATGATTTTTTTAATTAATAACTATTTTTTTTATAAAATATCAAAACATATTTCAAGTCAGACCTAGTTATTGGTTAGTGTTTTATAACTATTACTACTGTTGTGGTTCAATATATTACAAATTTTAACGAAATCGTCAATATTTTATATTTTATATTAGTATTCTTAGCTTATTATAGAGCTTTTTTAACTTGAAAATGTTTAAATTTATTATAATAAAATATGCACATGCAGCGTTCAGATAATACGATTATTTATAATTTATACGATTTCTATTTCCTTTTTTTCTATTGCCATTGGTTCAAATGACATAATATATATTGCATTAATTGCAATTAAACCAAACTTACTACGATTATGGTAAATATTTAATGGAAGTAGCAAGCTACATAGGTTGTTGATCGTAAAGTGACAAACAAGAACCACCTTTACACAAGATAAGTTTACATGTAACTACTGGGATATACACAAATTAGTAAATATGAAACCGCCTAAATAATTACATCACATAGCATATCATGGTCATTTATTAATTTTCTCAAGTCATCTAAACAAGACTACATATATATATATATATATATATATATATATATATATATATATATATATATATATTTATAATTAAAAAATTGTTAATAAACGTTTTCTTGTACGATAAATATTTTTTATGGCTAATAATAGAGCTCTGTTTACAGCACTTTCAACTTACGTTAAAATATAGACTCTAAATTCTATTGATAGGAGGTTTAAACGTAAAACTATGAAAGTTTGAGCAGTTTGAAAAAACAAGTAGTCACTCTTTTGTTACAACAGATTGTGGTTTATGAATTAAATTATAATTGTTTTTTATTAAATCTTGCAATATTTTATAATTATTTGATGTAAGGCCTATTAAACCTTAGCACTAATTATTATATTAGAAATGTAAAACTAACTCCGGCATTGCCGTCTGACACGTAATTTTGTAAAATAAGTACGCGAGCATGCGGATTCAATCGTTCTGTCGGTGAATGTGAAATTTAAAATTTCCAAGTTGTATACAAACCCTAGTTTTTTTACACGCAATTTTTTTTGGCATTAGAATCGACTAAATCGGCGCGCTTAATAATTGTACCAAATTTAGTGCTAACGTCAGGTCGGTGTCAGACAAGCAAGTTGTATTTTGTTACAACATTATGTCTAAACATCAACATACATCTATAAAGTGAACTTTATTAATTTACTGTTGCCGTGCTAGCTCTATCTGATAATAGAACCTTATAAATAAAGTTTTGAGGCAGTAAAAAAAATAAGTAAATATACAAACAAAATATCGTCTAGTTTATTTACAATAAACTATATTACATATATATATATATATATATATATATATATATATATATATAAAGAAAAGTTTTGTACAAAATCACCACGTTCCATCTTCAGTACTATAATTATGAACAATTCTTACATTTAAAATAATTGTAAAATGGACAGGACAACTCACCTTCAATAAAAGATCCTTGTTTTTAAAAAA
>JARJEC010067623.1:0-15262 GCA_030264575.1 Tachinus sp. AB-2021 | reverse complement strand
GGTGATATTCAACCCGATACCACACTTTTTAATTTATTTTATTATATATATATATATATATATATATATATATATATATATATATATAGTCGTTCTGCTGACATAAGTAGCCGCTTAAATCTATACCAAATAGAATATTTTGCATTCTTGTTGGTTGCTGTATCCAATGGGTTTTTAAGATTGTTAGTGTACATCTTTTGTCTATATTTGTCGCGTATGGAGTACGTAAGGCGAAGTAGTTGCAATCTATGGAATTATTGATTCTACAATTACACTCTGACAAATATTTTGCACAGAGCGACGAATACGAGTACATTGAGGTAATTTAACATTAGTTATGAGCACTTGGTAAGTCCATTTTTGACCAAAATATTTAGACAGAGCACAAAATGCACTTTGAAAGTTGAATTGCATTAATTTACGTTGAGTCCACACACGCACACGCACACGCACACGCACACGCACACGCACACGCACACGCACACGCACGCTATTGACCTAGATATTTTATCTAGGCCAATAAGCGTTTGAGCGTTTTTGTGTCTGGACGTCAGTGTGTACGGGGTTGGCTCAGTTTTTGCTAATGATAGAGCTTCATTTCTTTTAGTTATTCTAACTAATCCTTAAAATATGGGTTTTAAGTTATATGGATAGAAGATTTTGAAAAGTTATGAAGGGTTGAATAATTTGAAAGAATAAGTAGTTACAGTTTTGTTACAACAGATAGCAACTTATAAGTTAAACTTTGTATTTAATTATAATTTTTTGATAATTGTAAGGTTGTGTTTTGTTACATAAATTTTTGGTAAATTATATTGTAAAGAAAGGGTTTCCATTAAATATCTGCAATTACCTAATGTTTTTTGTAGTTTTGCCGCATTTTATTCCTTACAACACTGTGTTTATAAATCAACATACATCTAGAATGCTAACTTCATTACATTCATTAATAATTGTGTTCTGTCAATAACGGATACATTAGCTAGTAAAAAACAGCTAATGATTTTGGTAAAAGCAATTAATTTATTTTAAAAAAGTATATTGAGTCATAATATATTGCATCTGGGGCACTCTGTATGAGATTTGTATTACGTTCATTCACACAGGGTTGATAGAATGTGGTCATTCATTAATTAAATTAATAAAAAGATAGTTGCCGATGTCCATTCATAAAATTAATACGAAACGAAAACAGTCGATTATTATTTTGATGCAACAGGTGACATGGCGTGAAGAGTGCCGTAGAATTTTGGAAGGTATGGGGAATAGCAAGTTCTAGTAACGTTGAAGTTACTACTCACTAGTCACAATGCGTGTTAACATGCGCCAGACGTAGTCACACCGTATTCCGCAGGCTGATGGCGTACAGCGGCATACGGCACAGGACCAGCATGCTAATAACTACCACTCTACGTGTCTCCCGCCGGATGCTATAATATGTTATGCTTCCTAGTCGATGTCGATGTTTCCATCGTATTGTTGTGCCTGCTTGCATTCATTCTCGAAAGGTCACAAACGTATTTATAAAATGATATAAACTAGGATCACATTTCGACGTACATCACAAATTATATATTAATCTGAAACATATATGATGATATTAGTTAACTAGAACTGAATTTCCTACAAATGCATATTAATTCACCAATAAAAGTGAAGTTCCAGATCCAAGCGACTAATTATTTCCGCGTGGAGAATTACTTTACCATTTTAACATTCTGAATATTGACACCAACACGGATAAAGAGTTGTCAAAAAATGTTTCCTGCATAGATTATTACGCATGCCGCATTATGATTCGTGCAAATTAAACAAGTCACATGTTGAAATGCCGTGAACTATACATTGTGAACATGTAATAAAAACAAAAAATACACAATATAGAGCAGAGCAATCACAAAATACAACACTTGCCTTTTTTCAATTGTGTGCATCCGATGATTTTGCGTTACTATTTGATGAAGTGTCCAAATATTTTGCTTCGATCACGTCGACAAAGCAGTTTCTGACAAGACAGTGAGCGGGCAAAATGGTTACGGATATGGATATAAGTGTAAGTTTGTCTTGAAAGAATTAAATACAGTACATCCAAATAACGCTGATTGTTATTTTTGGCAATTATTATTGCATGCAATCAGAAGTTAATCATCATTCGTTGCTTTGAAAAGTGTCAATGGGCTAGTATGCAAAACGCATAGAGAAGCATGTTTCAAATTCGGTTTGCTTGAAAATTATCAGCATTGGAATACAACTTTAATAAAACCGTCGCTTATGTGTCGTTCAAATCAAATACCTACATTGTTTGCGACCATTTTAACGACATGTCCCAGAGAACTATGCGAAATGCATTGTGAAAACCTCAGTGAAAAGATTCGCAGGTAAGCACGTACAACTGATCCAAGTCAGGAAAACTGTACGAAATGCTTCAGTGAAAACATTCTCAGGCAAGTACGTCCAACTGATTAAAATTAGAAGTATTCAGACAACATTTTTAATGAAGCACTAATATTGATTGAGGATTTATGTATATAATCAACAACAAATTCCTTTGTCAACTAGTTAGACCGATATCTACAAGCAAGACAGACTGGTACAAGAACATCAATTCGAAGTTGGCCAGAAACAACGTTTTGTGGAAAGGCAAACAATACTTTCAGTTGCTGATAAAAAATGACTGTAAAAAAATTATGCAACGTGACGGAAATTATGAAATTATTTTTATTAGTATTCCTAGAGGATGACAAAACATTTCTCATCAATTCGATATTTGCATCGATTTGAATGCAGAAATTGCTCGCAGTGGCATCGACGGGAAGTACATCAACGCTAATTGATAGCAGGCGTACTGTACATTCTGCACTGAAGCGTCCGTTAAATTTAAACCAGACCAAAACACCAACATAGTCCTTAAAATATGCAAAATCAACATTTTGAATGAATACACCATGATTCATAAAAAAATTATTCCAAGCGCTTGACCAGACTTCGTGATTTCCGAAGAAAAAACTATCGCTCTGATACTTTTTGCCAAACTATGCCTGTTATACCTCGATTAACGCCCGCAGATAAGTTAAACGTTTGCTTGAAATTATCTTATTTATTATTAAAATTATACTTTTGATAAACATGCGTGTACATTTACTGCAAGGTTTGTCTGTCAAAACATTTGCAAAACAACTTTTAGATATCGGAAATGGCGAAACTCCAATATATCTCACAACGAATGATATTTTAATCTAATGCAGCCAAATATTCAAGCCGTTGTGGAAAAGGTATTCCTAACCACCAACAACAAAAATTGAGATTGGCTGTGTGCAATTTTTGCATCTAATGTCAATAAGCTAAACAAACAAATTCAATAGAAATTGTCCGGAGAATCGGTCAAATACAAATCAATATTTTATTATTAATTGAGTAATGCGTACAAATAAAAATAAATTGTTGTAAAGGCAAGTACTACAATAGTTTTGTTCATAAAAATAAAAAAAAAAGCTGTTTTTTTATTGTTGATAGTCACTTAGATCGTGCATTTATTGCAAAATTTTACAGATTGTTAGTAATATTATGTAATAAAATTTGCTCCAATCTATGAACAGCTATGTAAACTTAAAGTATGCTGTATACTTTAAGTTTAAAATTAAGTCTATATGTAGTTTTCAATATTATATAAATACAGATGCCACAAAAGTACTAACTGAGACAGCAGTGACAGTACAAAGTAATATAATGTCTTAGTTAGCAAATATTAGTGTTCGACCAAAACTCTATTTTCAATCGAAACCGAAACCGTATTTGGCTCCTTCTCTAGTTTGCATTAGAGTTTGTTATTTTTAGCTTTGTTACAGACTATTCGACTAGATCAAATAACTATAAAAGACTTTTGACTTTTGACAATTTATTAGAAATTGCTTTATTTTTAGAATTTAAAGTAGATAGATACATTATTTAGAAAGTATGTAGTAAAACTACAACTTATATTTATATTTAAGTTTTTAGTTATCTATTAAAATACGATCAAACAAATAAGACAGAAATTTGCAAAATTATACATTTAATTTGAACAAAATAGTTTAGAAACAAATAAAAACTTTTTAAATGAATTTTAAAGGAAAACAAAATTGCCGCCTAAAACTAAAATCAGATAATAACAGAATAAGATTGAAAAAATTGTCTTTTAAAACAATAATTTTAAAAATAATAGAAACCATATTTTTGATTGATTGTCAAGTTTTAAAAATAAAAGCATCAAATAGTCTTTTCAAGTATTATTTTATAGCCGCGCTGAAGTTTTGGCCCATTTTTGGCCGAAACCAAAACTGTAGCCGAAACCTGCAAAAAGGCCGAAACTGGCAGAAACCAAAACTTTCGGTCGGTTACCAATAAATACCTTCGAATAAATTAACTAATTATTCTAATCCCCTCTTATAAAGTAGATGTTCACTGAATTAATAAAACCGATGTGACTATAGAAATGCCAAATTTAAAACTATCACAAACTAAAAACAAGCATATTTAAGTTTGAAATAACCTTTGATGGCTTCAACGTACATTAAGCTGCATTAATTAACCCTTTCAACATCTAAATAACTTAAGGTTATTTGTTTTTGTTTGATTAATCCCTTTATTTTGCATTTTAGTACATGCTTCAGTAGGTATTTAGTGCTGTCTCTATTTGTACTACCATTGGTACTAGGTGAAAGAATTGCATGTTTTTTTAAATTATTTTCATATGGATATTTTATGTTTATTTGTGGTATGGTTATATTTTTAAATTTTAATAGATCACATACTTTGATTGTATGCTAATAAATTTTGTATAATTAGTTAAATAATTTTATTGTACTGATATGTATATTTATTGTTTTACTCAATACCACTCTCCCCTATAATATATACATTTAACAATAATAATAATAATATGTTACTTATCAAAATTGATCAAACAAATATCAACTTGAATATACTAATATAGTAGAATAAAAAAACTATTTAGATAATGAATTAATTGGTTTATTCTTTGTTAATCCTAAATTAGTTATGACATATTCACTTTTATTATACAAACAAAAGTTAATGTAATACTAATCAAACCATAAAATATTTTACTATCCTAATATCTATTATCATTTGAGATACATTGTCCGTATTATATTTTGAGAAATATTATTATAATTAATAATAATAATAATATAATATCAAGCTATACATTACTATACTAAATTACATATGTTACTGATGCTAAGAAACCCGGTACAAAGTGCAACTCAGTCAAAATTGTGTATAATAAATGTATATTTGAAAAATGTAAGCTTTATTATTTACGCTAGCGACGTATGGAAAGTGTACGTTTATACAGAAAATAGGTAATAAATGTTTGTCAGTTTAAGAAATATTTTTAATTATAACAATTAGTATTGTTAAATAATCAGAGTATATATTACATATTATTATATTGTCTACAGTGTATACGAACCCCGGCAATAGTTTGCATTTTTGTAATAATATGTTATTACTGGATGCACAATAAACTAGACGGACTTTTTGATAAAAAATATTTTCCAAAACCAACAGAATAGAGCCTTTTATTTTAAAACCTTTTATTAAGAAAACAATCTACTTCAAAATTTGAGCACAAGTCGTTGTCGATCATTTCAAACCGGTTAAAAGACTATTATCCACCATTTCAAACTCCACACAAAAAAGCCAGTTACTATTAAGATATAGCAAAAATATATTTAACAGATTGTGTAAACATAGAAACCTTTGCATATAATTTATTTATAAATAAATAATACCACAATTAAGTATTTTATTTATTCTACTATAGGTTTGTAAATTAAAAAAAAACAATGATGTCAAACAATTGAGTTTTGCATAATCTGTGAAGTGTTGTTGGCTCCTATAAACCGTGAAACATATTTTCTGTATATACAGTTGAAATTGTGAACCTCCTGTCGTTAGATGTAATGAACTAAGCCTGTATAAATTGCGATAAATGACCGACTTACGAGTCCCGGCAAAATTTTGTAAAATACTTCAGAGTGTATTTATCATATCTCAAGTTTATACGCGGTTGTTTTTAGTATATGTGAAATATAGCAATTTGGGCTTCGTAATGATGAATTTCATAGCATGTTACTCGTTTAAGATATGCAGGGTATTTAGTGTTCAAATTTACTTATGAAAATATGTAATAATTTGACAAAAATTGAGCATTGTATTTTGTGCATCTTCTATAGGTTTCAACTATCATATAAAGTTGAATCACTAAATGTTTTCCCAGTGTCACGATTTTATGTTGGTATTGGATATATTATACTGCGTTATTGTAGGTTATATATCTTTTAAATTAACAATTTAAAATTTGAATCAACATAACATTAACAATAAATATTGTACTGGTGAAAAATGAAATGGATGTAGCTTTCTTTGCAAAAAATCTTAAAACTGCCGTCTTGCTTAACCAGGTAATTGCTTGCAAACATCTAGTACTTAGTTGTGGACTTTCTGCTCGTACCAAAATTTCTTCATCTTGGTCTACTGTGTAGATTGGCTGTCGTTCACTATAAATATTTGAATTAAAGGTACCAATTTCTCCTAATTGTCGGTATAACCTTTAAAATATTTTCCTATTAAGAACAATTCTATTAGGATATAATAAAGTATCTTCTTACTGCTGCACGACTATTAAAATTTTGTTGAGCTTAAAACAAATCATATCTCTTGAAATTTTATTTTGTCTCGGCATTTTATAACAAATAATTTACTTGCCGACATTGTACAAAACATACTTTGTTTGTAGAATCAAAACAATTCGACTGGATGTCTTGATAATTTGTCAAATGCAAGTATCTCAGAAACGAGTCAAGATATCAAAATCAATAAAATTTACCTTTTCTACTTAAAAAAGACCCATCTTTCATAATTTACATCCAGAAAACTAGAAATATTATTAACTAAAAACAACAGGGTGAATTTGTTCCTCCATACATAAGGATACCAAATTTTGCTTCAATCCGTTTAGCCGTTTTCAATATGTTACATATTTTCATAAATCAATTTTATTTTTTCACATCCTGTATATCTTAAACGACTAACATTTTACTAAGATATTTTTAGCTAAAACGGTATATTTTATAGTCTACTATCTCCAGTTACTCCATGACCCCATTCGTTACGAAACGCCCTGTATAAATTATACATTAAAAAAATTCCTTCTTAGTTGACACACCCATTTAGATGGACGGGATCCTTAAGAAATTTGTTATAACAACACAATAAAATAATTCGCTGCCGCCCTATAGTAAACACGTGTAAATAAAATCTCAAAAGGTATAGTAGTGGATACGTGACGTCATCACTAATGGCGCGTATTCAATGACAGGAAAAATAAGTGGTAGAGCTAAAACTGCGCTCACGCTAAAAAATATTTAGGCGGTACATAGTTTATCAAGATTACGCTGCTCAATTAAGATTTTATTAACGTTAGAGCGCATCAATGAACAAAATAACGTGCTTCATTATCTTTGAATGAGTCAATAACACACAGGAATTACGAAAATACACAAAAATACAAATCTCTACATTCAGAGAAAGTAATCGTGTGGTGTGTAGTTTCACAGTTGAGGATAATCGGCTTTTATTTTTTTTTATATGAATGATTGTGCATTTACACAATATTTCCATTTATCTAGTTGAAATCATCCCATTTCATTGACTCGCTCTGTATAAAATTTATATATGGAATCAAGAGAAGAGAAAAGTATTATATAAATTAGATGACTTAAGATGGTTGACTATGGAAAATCGCCGTAAATTACATCTTTCAAACCATATATCATAATATGTCAATTGGCTCTATCCCCAGGGAAATGGCAGAAGGACCCTTGAGAAAGTTATTTTATTCAAAAAACCCACATTTCTTTGTGTTTTTTTTTATTGTGAACGTTTTGGGACCATCAATACTCCCTTCCTCAGCACTAGAAATATATACATATATGACACGATTACAAGATAAAAATATAAATAAAACATGCAAAATAATATAATTAAAAATAGATTAGTTGCATTAATTAAAATTATAAATTAGTTCTAAGAAAATTCCTATTTCTGACCATGGACTAATAATGGTAGTAATGGTTTCCAAAATATTATTAATATTATCTGTTTATAATATATTACCTTTTTGTTAATTGTGAATAAGGTTAAATGAAAGAAAATCTTTGTCCAAACTAGAGACAATTTATCTAATAGCCAACAACAGAGAAAATGTTTTTTTTTAATTTCCAGTTATATACACTCAAATTAATTATATAGATGTTATATAAGCTATTTAATCTATGTCTGATCCGAAAACAACAAATTACCATACTTGAGTTATCTCTTGATTTAAAGTGAGCCGATTTGATAAAAATCATTGATAGACATTTGATGCCGTTCTTAGATTCTCTTAATAACGGTTTGTATTAACCATGCTTGTGTCATTGACAAAAATAACAACTGTATTTAGAATACATGCATATTATTCATATAAATAAAAAATAATAGTGGATAATATAGAACCTATACACCATGAGTTGCATTTATATTTGGAGGGCATGATTCAATGAGCCTGCAACTATCTGTGCTAAAACCGTAAAATAACATGAAAATAACGGATCCTGTCAAGAACCAATTTATAAAATGCGAATTGGAACAAAGCTATTATTATTTATTATTTATTTCGCTTGTTTTTGTTTTAAATAATTGATATTGATTAATATATATTACATCGTTGAAAAAAAACATAGATTTTTATTATAAATAATTTGAATTGGAGTTGATAGTTGTAAAATGTTGTAAACGTTTTTTAAACTATAACACAGTAAAAACAAAAATAGCAAACGTCTTCATACGTATTAAAATTAAGTATATATAGTTTTTCATAGAAGTAACCAATAAACTATACTTAATTGTGATTTGCAAATTCTTTATATAAAACATAACAAAAGTTTTTTGAAAATGATTTAAAATTGCAATAAATAACACCAAACATTATCCTAAATGTTTCTCAAATTTAATTAAGATAATCAAACTTATAAATTTAATTGCCAAAATATTACATCTACGTAAAATAATCAATAACGTAGTTACTTCACCAAATTTGTAAAAATAGTAGTTTTTGAAATTTTTCTATAAAGCTTTGAAACTTTCCTTAAACTTAATTTTGAAAAATAATGTAAACCTTTATTTTTTTCTAACCTAATCTATAAAATATATAACTTTTATGAAATATATTACCATTAAGTTTGTAATTGTTGTATTGTTAATACATTATAAAACAAAAAATATATTAAATTAAACGTTTCAATTATAATTTTGACAATAGAAATAGTTAGCAATTATATAAATGTCAACATCTGTACATTTACTACTTTATTTGGCACAAAGAGAAAAATTTATTGATGCAAGCAAATGACTTTGTACGATTCAATAAAATATCTTTTATCCGTTTCGATATCTTCAATTATAATACCGTATAATATTTTTAATATTACTCGTCGCCGTTTTAAACAAAGAAGTGTGTTATTATCTGAGAAACGAGTTAACAACAATAATCAATTATTAGGAGAATTCTTAGTGGTGCGAGTGGGTGTTGTAATATCAAATAATGACAAGGTAGCGAGAGTCCGCTCTACCAGGTGGACACTGTCTACAGGTACGCACTCTGGAAAAATCAAATCACTTATTACTCTTAACATCTAATAAGTATAAACTACAAAAAATGCATAAATCTACAATACTGTTAAAAGTGTCTTTCACTAATTAACTTAAAATATTTTTGATTTCTTTCATTTAAGTTGTTGGTTTACCAGATGTGCGAAATTTGTGCAAGGAAATTTTCCAATACGGTACTGAACGAAACAATATCACTGTTTGCATCGTGCTAGTCATTTATCCTCACCTTACCATGCGATTAAAGTATACTTTTTTAATTTAATGTCGAAACGTTAATCTTATACCTTTCATATTATGTATGTACCGACAGCATAGTAAGTCCATTGCAATAAAATAATTGAATTACAATTATTAAGAAATAGTTATTACAGCAAAATGCTACCAATATCATAGTATTTTTATAAATTTAACAAGATTAAATAAAAAATAGAAAGATAAATAGTGATAGGTATAAATATATGTGACAAAGAAAGAGACTACATATATAATGATTGAGAAAGTTGTGGGAGTAAATATGACAAACAGAGAGGACAGGACTACGAATAAGTAATAGAGGGATTTAATAAGTTATAATAAGAAACCAAGACCAAGTATGTCTTTAATCGTTGTTTACTCACAGTGTCGGATTTTATATATTTGGAATTAAGGAATGCAATACCAAACAAAAAACTAAATACCAATTTTTTGGTTCTACAATTTATGTTCTAAAAACTAGGAATGCCGGTATTAATACCGGTGTTATAATTTTTTTAAATGGAACAAAATTGAATTTTATATTTAGTAGTATAGAGAAATGTATATTATATGATGGTATTTTAGTATGTATTATGAAAGTGATCGTCAAACACGATAAAATATATTTTAAGAAATACAACATATAAAATTTAAGAAAACTAAATAAAATTTGTTTATTAAATTAAAAAAGTAAATTCTAGTATATTTTTCTAGAATAATTAAACAATATATATTTTTGTATTAATATAAGATTATAAGAACGAATTTTTTTTAAGTGTTTCGTCAAATTCTTATTCTTATCTTATTTTACAGCAGCAGAAAGTGCTCTAATTTTGCACTTGTTGGAGCTATTTTCTTCTTTAAAAAATAACATTTCTTTTGTTTATTGCTGAAGTGGAAATTAGGTAGTTAATTTCGATTTTTAGCAAATCAACCTTTTAAGATTGCCTTGCTGGAGTGGAAGATGATAATGACAATGCCAATGGTATTTTATTTTTAAGATTTAAATCTTCAGCTGTACTGTTCGATATGTTTGACACCAAAGGTTTTTACGACACAAAAAATTGTTTTTATAATAGTTGTTTCACTAATTTTTGAAAATAAATCTGACCACCCGAATCACTGTTGCGTATTCCCCAAAACATGCTTGACAATGCCAAAATATCAAAGTTTTTTGTTTTATTTTATGTTTAAATAAAAAATAGAATTCCGAGAAACCGGTATTTCTATGTTTAATACCGGTATTGTATACCGTCTAAACTTACTCCGGGATCGCGTGTTTTGGAATACCGCGATCCCGGTATCGCATTCTCTATTTGACATGTATAAAGGGTACGTAGTTACTTTTAAAGTATATATGCTCAATACGTAGTGACTTCATATATAATGTACTGACTTCCATTTTTGGAAGTCACTACGTTTATGTGTTATTTCATTATATTTGAACATTAGAAGTTATTTTGTGTTAATTCCCAAAAATTTTTGTGGAAGTGTATATTGTTGCCTCCAGCGTCGCCTTTGCAGCAGACGTCTATACATGGCTAATACGAAATCACTTGTATAAGGTGTCTTGTGACTTCCATTTTATAATAACTACGTACATTTACATTGTATTGAGATTAAAACCACTATGTATAATTTCAACGCGGCATATCGTCTTATAACAAAACCTATATTAACAAATTATATCTATGTTATAGACAATTGATTATTTAATAATCACATAACATACTTGTGTTTATTACTAATAAGTTGAGCTAGGACTTATAATAACAAATAATATAATAATATACACAATAAAATATGTTTGTCCAAATTTTCAAATAAAAATGTCCTCCTTTTGTCTCTCAATAAATTCTTATGTGCCAAATAGCTTCTTTCAACATCTACAAGGACGGGATTCCGATAATACAACTGTCAAAAATAAGCAAGTTACGTTCGGAAATGCGTAAATTTAAAAAAGCAATAAATCATGCACAATGGCGGACGTATATGAAGTTTGATAATCATAGGTTATGTAGCTAACAGAAATATCAGAATAATAAATTCCTCAAAATGTGCATTTGAATTGTGATTAATAACTATATACATATATATATATATATATATATATATATATATGTATATATATATATATATGTATATATGTATATATATAAATATCCACCTAAGAAGGATTAGTTAGTTTTTTGTCGTTATCCTTGGATTTAGAGATTTGAGTTTTGGATGGTGTATTTTGTTTCATCGTAATAAAATTTAATTTTGAAATTTTAATTTAATTTAAGTAGTATAACTTTGTAATTAAAATATTTTAATAATTATATATTTTAAACAAAAAGCCATCAAAATTGCATAAAACATCATTTATACTAATTTAGTGAATTTTAAATTTAATTCATTATAAAATCTGAATATCAACAGCTGCATTATTAAATATAATTTCGTTAATTATCATCACGACAATAGAACAGTTATTTAATAATAAATAGCATGGCTAATATGTCGCGAATCAAATTTACTTGAGATTCAATCAGTAGTTTATAATTTATGTTTAGCACCCTTTGTATTTTTGTAATTGACATTAGTTATTCATGACTTTTATAAAAGTTTATTAAATTTCATTTATTGAGGGGGCTGGTATTATTCAGATTTTAATTAATTAATTTTAAACTTCACTAAATTAGTATAAATAATAACATTTATTGCATTTTTCTTTGGAATTTTGTTTAAAATAAATCATTATTAATATATTTTAAACATAAAGTTATACTACTTATGATTAAAACTTTAAAATTAAATTTTATTATGTACTAGTAAAATAACACTTATTGATACTTGTAAATCTGCAATTTTTAAGCTTTAATGTGTATATTACACCCTTTTCAAATCTCAAATCTCTAAGTCTAAGGATAACGACAAAAACGCCTGATTATTCTCAGGTGGACCGCCCTGTACACACACACATTGATTTTCGTGGAATATTTTAATCATACTAACTGTTTGAAGTTATTTCCTTCATTGTCAATGTAACCACAAACTACTAATGGAAATACTGAACAAACCCATAATTTTTACGCAATTGTTTTTATAAAGAATAAATACCAATCTAACTGGATTATTAAACAAATAATTATTTTTTTAATAAATAACCCGCGTAAAGTTGGCACCCCTAAATTGAAATTTTGAAACAAAACTATTGCATAATTTTGCCCAAGTAATGCCCAGTTTTGCCCAATAGTCATTTTGTTTTGCCAAGTCCAGTTAAGCCTTAATTTAATAGTTGAATTTCTAAGGGGTTGCGCCCTCATGATAAATTTTGAAAAAATAACAGTTGTCATAATTTTGCCCAAGTTATGCCTAGTTTTACCTAACCAAAAAAAAGTTTTGCCCACGCATACGAAAGTCACAAAATGGAACCCAAAATTTTATGCAAAAACAAAATTTTAAAAAAATTGAGAAATTACAACCAGATTAGTACTTCTAAATACTTCTAGTTTTGCCCAGTTTTTGCACAAGCAAAATTTATTCCCAAATCAAGATCAATTTCAATTTGAGGCTTCGAAATTGACTTTGAAATTAAGTACTACGTTAAATATTTATAAAGGATATTGTGGACTTGGACAAAACTTTAGACACATAAAAGAATATTTTCAACTTTTTTGGTAGGCATATTAATCATCCCGAAGTTTTCCCCAAGATCAATTTTCAATTTTAGACTTTCAAATTGACTTTGAAATTAAGTTCTACGTTAAATATTTATAACGGGTTTTGCAGACTTGAGTAAAACTTTAGACATATAAAAATACATTGTCAATCCTTCTGGTCACCATTTTAAAGGTCCTGGAGTAGAAGCAATTAAAAATATGCCAACAAGAAAAACGGTTACACAGCTACGCTCGTTTTTAGGTACTATAAATTATTGCCACAGATTTATACCTAATATGCCAAAGATATTGCATCCATTGTATGAGTTAATTAAAAAGAATTCTTACTGAAATTATACAAAAAAAATGTGGTCATGCTTTTACAAAAATTTTAATGTTAGAAAATTCGCTAGGACATTATAACCCAGACGTTCCACTAAATGTGACAGTAGATGCGTCACAATTTGCTTTAGGTGCAATTCTGTTGCAAAGCTGTAGAAATAGTGTTGACTAACGGATTGCTTGTGCATCATGGACATTGTCAGCAGCGGAAAAAAATGTGCTCAAGTAGAAAAAGAAGCGTTAGCAATCGTATACGGTATTAAAAGGTTTTATCAATATAGCCGCGAATTTAATTAATATACTTATCATCAACCAATAGTTTCTATATTTGGACCAAAATAAGGTATAAAATAATTCCCAGCAACTAAACTGCAAAGATGTGCATTCTTTTTTAAGTGATTTAATTTTAATATTAAATATGTAAAATCTCTCCTTATCAAGATTGCCGGTTAGAGACAATAAAATAAGAGAAAAAGATGATAGTCTTCATATTAATCACATTAAATATTTAGATAGTGCAAAATTATAAATAAATTTTGAAAATATTCGACTTGAATCGCTAAAGGATAGTTTACTATTAAAAGTAAACAAGTATATATTAGAGGGCTGGCCAAGGACCATAACCTAATATCAGCTCAAGCACGAAATTGTCAAAATTTTAAAGAAGAGATGAAGATGAAATTCCAGATTGGAGAAAAAGATTATAGAAGTGCTAAAAAACTAAAATGGGTGACTGTTATGTATTATGTGGAAGTGAGCGATGATTTGACGTGGAAACTCCACGTTAATCAATTATTGAAAGTAGATTGAAATGAAATTCAAGAACAAAAATCTGTAATTCAAGAAAATAGTTCAGATGTAGTTGTAAAATTAAGTAATGAATCTGATGTAGTAACGGAGAGAAAAAATTTCCAAGAATATATTTCGAGAAAGTCGATAGTTAGTTCACCTGTCTCAAATTCTGATCAAGTTTCTATTTCAACTTCAGATACACTGCAAGTAGAAATTCCACAACGTCCTCAATGCTGTAGGGGAAAATAGATTACAATATTAAGTTTTTGTTAAGCTCGGAGGAATGTAAGGTCGCGTGTACCCAGAAGAGTAGTCTGATCCATGCATTCATTATGAAAGAACATAATATTAAATAAAAAACGTATATGGGATATACATGCAATTTATAGAAGAGTCCCGTATATATATATATATATATATATATATATATATATATATATATATATATATATATATATATATCTAAAGAGTGATATTAAAATTATTTTTTTTTTTTTTATTTTAATCATTATTATTAATTCTTATTTTTTTTT
>JARJEC010067620.1:0-37962 GCA_030264575.1 Tachinus sp. AB-2021 | reverse complement strand
TATATGTTGCATTTGTGGTTGCACCAACTTGTGCACCTCCATGTTAATGATATATTTTCTGACAAAAAAACTACACTTTTTACCGAAATTGTTTTGTTTTACAACCGGTCAATTTGTATTATCTGTTGTTATTATGTCTTATTTGTTTTTAAAATTCCGTGTAATGTGCCAATATTCGTTTAACGTCTTTCAAATATACCACACTTAGTCAGAAAATTGCACCTTGTTTTTTTAAATCAGTTTTTACTTACAACTTGCAACTGAAAGTTTATTAAATATTTTAAAAATATTCTAGTTCATCATCTACAGTTTCTTCATATCTATAAAATTAGAACAAAGCTGCGATTTTATCTTTCATTAATTAATTGTGAAAGTTTATGTTGTGCGAAACACAAAAATAATTTAAAGTAGATTTGTTTTACATTTGGGTAAGCTAATTAAACAGTTTAAAAACGAATTAAATTTTGCTTGATAAATATTAAGCGAGACGCATTCTATTATACAAATTGTAGGTAATTTTAAATTCATTTATGGTAACTTATATGATGATATAAGCAATTTGTAGATTAAGTTGTTTCAAGTTTATTATATTTCTAGCTCTCTGTTTAATATTCTGAAAATGTTGCTACAATCTTTTCTTGCATTAAAAAAATTAAGAATAATCTAAAATGGGATGCTCATAAAAACGCTTTTATGTGTGAATGACACTATGAAATTTGTTATATCAAATGTATTACAGTTTATTGAAATGCGGCATTTCATTGGTTGCTTAAAGGTATTAAACGGGCTCTTATGGGCCTTCCACACGACAGCGACTTAACTGCACGGTATAGTTTGCGCGATTTATACGGTACACCATGCCCTGTCCACCCGATTCAGATATGCTTGCGCGAGCTACAGTCGGGTCACATCCTCTAGGCTTGCACGTACTTACCTACGGGGTTGCCAGTATTTTGCAATAGTTGTTTGCCAAAAACACCACTAGATGTCGCCCAAATTTCAAGTTGATTTTTAACGATAAATTAAAATTTATTCTTATAGATACGTGATTGATGATTGTGAAAAAATTGTACAAATACTTCGGCCCAGATTTATGTTGTTTCGATCTCGATAACGCGTTTTTCGTTTTTGTTGAATAAAATCATTCCTATTCTGTTTTTAATACTGCAATAATATACCATGTATTTCTGTATTTATCATAATTAAGTTTATGTAGCAAAATATTAGTTGACTTTACATCAAGTAACTATTAAATAGAGCTTGATTTAATTTAAAAATTTAATATTCTAATTCAAAAACTGCCATCTGTTGACCAAAGCCTACAATTGATTTAACTGTCATTGACAAATATCATTTTTCATAAATACATCATATATATTTCAACAAGCTTTATTTAATAAAACTTGTCGTTAAGCATTTTACAGCGCTGAAACTAATGAGGCATTCCCTCCACGGGCTCGTGCCTCAAAAAGTTGTCGCCCTGTAAAATAAAACTTACCGCATTCTAATGTAAATAACTATTATCTACGATAATTACATTATTGATGTGAAAAAAGTTAACTCTAAATTATGAAAAATCCATTGATAAATTGAAGAGAGCTTTTTATTGGTTCCCAACTATGGATAAAATTGGCAGGATTTATTATCCATCGCGACTTCGACTAATCAAAATTAGAAATACTACAGCAACATTCATAAACAAACACGACAAAATTGTGTATAAAGTAAATTAATTTAAAAATTAAAAATATTGTTTATTTTTTATATGGATGATCGTAGATAAAGCATAGTATTATACTCGCAAGTAAAGATTTTTATCCACTCAAATGATTACTACGTAAACGTAAACTCCATTTTCTTGGATAAAAACCTTCTTTTCTTGCTCAAATAATATACTATTGTTTTAATTCTTCGTGCGACCATGCAAAATAAAAATATAGAATGAATTTATTAAAAATATTGGAAATGCACTTTATATTTACTTGTGTTTAATTTTTGCTAAACATGCATGCATGCACAATGCCCTTTACAACATGCGAAGTTTTATTACATATACGAAATATAGAATGATTTTTAATAACTATAATTTTATTATATAATTGCTTCCTATACTTGTACTGTTCCTATACTTCATCTCTTTACACTAATAAAGAAACTCAACCGAATATTCCGGCAGATAAAACCACGTTGTAAGTTGTGCACGTTTGCAATTACTAAATTACTAATTATTTGTAACGGGGACGCAGGTGACAATTTTTACACTGTTACAGGAGTTATCCTCAAAAGAGATTTTTAATATGGCGTTCGTTAAAGCTGCTACACGAAACAGTTACATTTAGATAGTACACGGGGCCTACAGTTTTTCTTCCTATGTGAAAGAAGGTGTGCTCAGTACAACTTTTTTTTAACCCAATCAAAGTCGATCCTCCAAGTAAGGGCTGCCCGGATTCGAACTCGGGACTCCCAACAGCAGTCTGAGCCTCGACTGAGCCACTTGGGCGGCGAACTGTAGGGTTCATTTGTGTTTGTTTGTTTTAATAGGTTAACAAATATATAACAATTAAAACACATTAACTTCATACATACTAATTATTTAGTAACATAAAATATTCAACTATTAAGGTATGGTCTATCTACTGCGATTAAACGAACAAATCGCAAGCTTGGGTTCAATCGAAGTTGCAATAAATTGCAAGCTTGCAATTGATTTGTTAACGCGTCTGTTTGATCGCATCTTTTAAACGCACTAGATAGACCATACTTTACAATAATAATATTCTCAGAAATTCACTGACAAATCTGACGTTATTTTTGGTTTGAGTAGGCACTTAGTAACAATGCAACCAGTTAAGCAGATTATATATTTTTACAAAATTTGAAATTCTTTTAAATATTATATTTTAGGGTTAGTAGATAATAATGCCCTCGGCAGATATACAACCCTGGGACCAAAGGCCCTTGTGCTGTAAACTGTTGGCTTGCTGGTATTATTACTTTACTAACACCATTTATAGATATCATAACAACTATAATGGCTCTACAAATAATAATTGTATACAAATTTATAATTTGGAATTAGTAATTTTATAACATTAAAATTGTTCGAAATCTACAACGTTTTTTATACTCATAGTATGGATTGCGTCAATCTTTTGTAATATTGATTATTATCAATCATTATTATAGTGTGCAACTTCCATTGCAAAGGAAACATTTCTATAATCCAACTACGCATTTTATAATAAAAATAGATTTTTAATGTTTGATATTATTGAAATATAAATCGAATATAAATAATCTATTGATCTGTCTGTAAATTTGACCAATTTAAAATATTTTGTCATTTTATCATAGCTCTTTATAGATTGAGAGTTTAAATAATACTATGATATGCATTATGATAGTAAATGGTATCTACTTAAGTTTGTAATTTATGCAAAATTATAATCTTAATGTTGTTTGTGATTCATAATATTTAAAATATGAAATCATTAAAGAAGTATAACGATAAAACTAATGATTAATTACGATTAAGTTTCATATTTTATTCGTACCAGAAGTAACATTTTAAAAGTGTTTTTATTTGAGACTAGTCTTTAAACCGACCATCGTTTTGGCTGACCCAATTAACAGGGTTACGATGATTTGGCAATAATAATATAGATAATTTTATCTAATTTTTATAAATACCTTATTTGTAAATTTTGTAATACTCGCACAAAATATTCAAAATAATTGTATAAAAATTCAGCGACATTTTATAATACAGAGTGATCAACAATGATTGATCACTAAAATTATTGATTTAGATCAATAGATAAATAAATATGCAGTAACGATATAACAGATATTCACTAGATGTTTTTTTTGTTGTCTTGTGAAAAATCGTAAACGAAATAGAAAAATATTTAACTCTAAAATTCGAATTTTTCTTTAATCTTAAAGAAAATGATTGGAAGTTAGCAATAGAATTTCGATTTGGCCTCGCAGTACAAAACTTTCAGTGGACAGAAATAAAGCATTTATTTTATTTATTTCAATTCATTTTTTTTAATTGTTAAACAAATAACAACATAATTTCCATATCCTGTTTTTAATCATTTTTACTGGCATTCTATCTCATTCATCTATTATTAATACAAAAACATATAAAAACCGTTGAACTATAATTGCTAAATTAATAATATAACATGTTTTTACCTGTATTTAATAGAGCACCTGTAAAAACTTTTATTTTTTTAATAAGATAATAACAATATATTTTTTAATAAATTGCAAAATATAATGTTTTATTTAAAAATGAAAACAGTTGCTGGATGCAATAATTATAGTACCTATTCTAACGGCCCCGATTCAGATTTTTGTTGATTATCCTTGACAGCAACAAAAATATAATAATATAATAGCGTTGATAATAAAAATAATTAATTGACGACATTCGGAATATTTATCACAATACGTGAGTAATTGCAATATATGCATTTGATAAACCGGCGTTGATGATTTCATCGTTTCCTGATAATGCAATAGCAATTTCTGAAAAAAAATAAAGAAATATGTATTTCCCCGAATTTCCGGAAATGTTTAAAACGGCAACATGGCCGCTTCTACTTGTTTGTAATTGTAAGCTGCTAACCAATCACTTTGCCATAATTAGTATAATATTATTATACAATGGTAATATATTGTGTATTAACTGTTAAAAAGGTACTGTTTGTCGCTACGGCTCATATCACACCAGTGTTTTAAAACGTAATATACATACATATTATATTCCGTTTCACAGAAATACGCAATAATATCCAACTCAAAGCACGATTTGTAATATCAAACGTGGTGCGATTTATAACTATGGTAGTACTAAACAGGTTAAGATAAATAAAGTAATCTAATAAGTATTTTTTATATGCATGTAATTTTTAAACCTCGGAATTGTTTGTGATAGACTTTAATAAACATCGACAAATTGCCATGCGCCTTAAATGGCATTGTGTAGATATTATATATTTGCGGTTTATGGTAAGGATGTAAGTAAGTTCTGTTTAATGTTCAAACTATCGGATGAGAAATATACATTTTTTTTAGAAAATTCTCTATGTAGTACTCAGTAGTGTGTTTTCTTCTATCCCATCAATAATATTAGTGTTACTTATATTACACTGCGACTAGTATACCGGGGTTCCTGTGTACTAGTTTGACGCTCCTGAAGTCGAGTTTGGGTTAGTTGATCCGTCCTTTGGCTCTCACTTGGCGAACCAGTGTTCAAGCCTTAATCATTTTTTTGTTATTTATATTATAAATAATAACATAATTTTAATTTGTATTAAGAAATTGTTATTTATTAATATTTTTAATTATCTTATTTATTATAATTTTTTAAATAATTTAATTTAAAAAAAATGTCAAAATGCAAAAACATTATAATTTACGCAGATCTTTAAATTATAATGAATATAATGATGAATAAATAAGATCATAAATATGTGTTTTAGGGCGCGAGCGATCGCCTCGTCACTTTACACAATTCACAGGCGTACCATGCCAGCATTTATTATCTTATTTATTCATTATATAATTATAATAAATAAAATAATAATAAATAACAATTTCTTAATATAAATTATAAATGTAAAATTATTTTATTTATAAATAAATTAAAAAAATGATGAAGATTTGAACAGGCTGTTCCCCAAATAAGAGCCAATGACGGACCAACTAACCCAAACTAGACTTCAGGATCTAACGCAAACAACACAATTTATAAAGCGAATATAGAGCACAGAACTAGTACACCGGGCCCCGGTGCACTAGTCACATAGTTTATATTATGGAGAGTACTTCCTCCAAAATGATGATGCGGTTAAAGCATACCCGTTTTACACAAACCTCCATTAATGCCACTCAACAATATTAATTACATGTATAACATTGTCAACAATATTTGATTTATTTTTAATTTTACTTGGTTCAATAGCGAGGACAAAATAAAAAAATCACTGCTGGTAACTAGATATCGGTTGAAGATTGGACATTTCTGGGTTTATTGCAATAATTTTGAAAACTTTTATTGTTTATCAAAAAATTGGTAAAGAATTTGATTGAATGCGACTAGACGTTTAACGGTTATCATATGTGGTTGTTTTTACTATACTACAATACAACCACTCTAATTTCTATGTGAACAATTGAATTTTATTACAATAAAACTGCACTACACCAGTACACTGTAAAGCATCATTCACATATGGATTAGTGCAGTTGTATGGTACTGTAGAATGTTTGCCTTATATAAACAGACGTAGAGCGTTCACATTCAGATTAGTGCAGTTTTATTGGAGTGTAAAAGCTGAGGTCCAAATTTTCTACACTACACTACAACGCACCGATTCAACGGTCAATCAAATACGACCGATATGACGACGCTACTATTGGTAATATAGAAATCATCATCTTTATCAATATACTTAACAAATGCTGAAGGGAATTTTGTTATTAATTAAAACTAGGTAGTACATTTGATTGAAATCCATGACAAATTATTCAGAAATTTTATCAGTTCATTCAACTATATACTGTGCATGATATCGAATCTAATTCGATATAATTTATGCTATGACAAGTCAATACAATGCAACCACACCAATCTCTATGTGAACGACCAAATTTTATTACAATACAACTGCAATACACCGCTACACTTTATTGTGAAACAATATTTGGTATACCGGCTGATTTATCGTTCTCAACGTTTAAAAAAAAGTTAAGTTGCCTACACATACAATAACATTTTTATAAGTGATCCAGGCATACTTGATTTTTTAAATTAAATTTATGACAAATTAGTTTCTATTCAAGGAGGGCTGAACCTCCAAAGATGAAATTTTAGCTCGATTACTTGTTCGAAATAACGGACATGTACAGATATTTTATCTTTGTTTCGTTTTATTTAACTTGCTTTTTGATGTGAGACCATTCCATTCTTTTTTATATTTGATTTTATGTGTTTAATTGTTTTATACCATTCTTTGGTCGTCTTTGTTATTGTTATTTGTTGATTGAAGATCGCATTCTGAATCTATATTTTCAGACAGCATGCAGAAAAAGAAAATTCCAAATTATTATCAAGGCAATTGATAATTTTATGTAATTGTTTACGTATTTGTGTTTATTTTAATCTTATCTCTATCCAATACAATTTTTATTCTTATAATAATTCGTCGCGTTTTAATTCAATTGTATTTCTTATATGTAGTACGATTAAGAAAACGGAACCCAGAACAATGGATGCTCCTGCAAAACAAAACGACCACTTATAATCACCAGTAGCGTCTTTCAAAAGACCAGAAGATATTATTCCGGTTAATGCTGCAGCACCTTGAAACATCAGTATCATACCAATTGCATTTGTTAGTTTTTCCAAACCAAATATTTCCACTATCATTATTGTTCTAAGAGCAGACATTGACGCTACAAAGTTTAAATGATAAAATTATTTTTCTATGAATTCAAAAATTCTATTACGCTATTAAATATACAAAACAGATTTTGTTTACAAGTGAGTCATATTGATTAATTTATTTTTAATTTTACTTATATAAAACGTTAACTTACACATAGCAAATCCATATATTGAGCAATATAAAAACTGTGCCCATAATTTATAAGATAAGGTCGATAAAATCGTTGATAATCCTCCCAAAAATAACATTGTAAATGCGATTACAACAGCTTTGACATTTTTTATGCTGGCTAGTAGACCGCAACATATTCTGCCTATAGTATTTGTTATGCCCATTGCGGATATTAACCAAAACGTCATATTGCTATCTATTCCATGTTGCGATGCGTTGTCTTTCATAAACATGTATGGGGTATAGAAGCCCAATGATGAAAAGAAGCCATTTAAAATTAATAATATAAATTTTGGAGATTTAAATAAACGGTAATCTAACATCGTTACTATTGTTCGTTTCATTGCGATAGGACAACATGTTCTTTTTTCTGCCAAGTCTTCATGCGTAGACTCCCTAGTCACGGATAGTTGGTATTCCAGCATGTTTTTGGATCTCTATAAAACAATGCTATATAATTATAATATAAAACCATTTAAAAATTACATACTTTGGAGTCAACAGATTTTTTATATTCAGGTAAATTTATAACCAAACCTCCATATAATATGTCTTCTCTATACATAGGTCTTGCGGGATGAATAATTGGTTGCCACGTTCTCCTTTGGCGGTAACAACTATCATAACAACACGAACAACATGTTTGCTTTTCTCTTCTATAATAATTATCACTTTCGCCTGTAGAATAGTTTTCTATTTTGTAGCTGCGTTCATTACTATTTGTGTTATAAATTGTTGTCATAACTTCACTAGACGAGACTTTCGGAAATTTATTAGGCTCAATTATTGTTATAGTTGAATGTTTTTCCATGATTTTGGAGTAGGTAGAGTTGTGATATTTACTATTTTTGTTTTTTATATTTTGATTAGATTTGCGAACTTCATTCCTTATTATTATTCGTGTTGGTTTAATTGGCCTAAATAATAAACCACATAAAATGACTAGCAATGTCATACAAGATATCGATCGAAATGTATTTCTCCAGCCTATTCTATGTAGAAGTGCTGAAAACAGTTGCGGCAAAGTCATTCCACCAATACCTGCCGATAATATGAGTTATTATTTATGATTTTCTTTAGCACCTATTACCTGCACCACTAACAGCCAAACCTGTTGCCAAAGCACGCCATCTTTCAAAATAAAAGCCGACTGCAATCATTGCAGTTATATAAATCATACCAAATCCGAATCCACCTATCACACCATAAAAAAATACTATTAAGTAAATACTGTTAGCAAATGAAGTCAAAATGCAGGCAAGTGTAGCTACAAGACTTCCAACTATGGAAATAGTTCGATATCCAAATTTGTTTACTAGTGCAGCAGAAAATGGTCCTTGAAATTTACAGTATTTATTTTCATGTATTATGTTTAATTAAATAAATTACCTGTCATGCAGAATACGCATGAATTTATTGCGCCAGCCATAGAAACGTTGTTTTCTGTACATTTGAATGTAGTCGATATGTCTTTTAGGAATATTCCAAAAGTGTATTGCAGACCATCTGCTATGTAATATGAAAAAAAGGCGCCAGCAACAACACACCAACCCCAACCACCATCAGGTGCTATCCTAACGTATGTTTCAGTTTCAATGTAGGATTTATTGGTATTTCCTTTAGATGAGATTGTTTCATTATTTGTCATTTTATAAATTTTCAGTTAACACTGGCATTGACTTGCGAGACGTCAGTATAGTAAATAGTTTTCATAAATACATTACACCTTTATTAGATTATAGGTGTCGCTTTTTAGAAATCAAAAATTAGGGAAAACATTTTTATGTACTCGATTTACGGCTGATAAAGTAAATAAGATCAACAAACTAACCGTCGAACTTAAATGCTGACGTTGTTGGTTGATGTTTCAACAATAAAATCTTGAAATTATTTCTAGTTAAATTCCATCATATGGTTTATGTGGTTAGATTTGAAAAAAATGAAAGAAGTTTTGAAAAGTTGCTAACCTAATCTTAGATTTACATAACCGCTAAAAATTTTAAAAATATTATTTCCTCTTTAACCGGAAATATCACCAATTTTGTAATTTTAAATGGAATACCCGGTATATTTTTGCAAATTTTTGTCTGTTAGACCGTTTTACATATGAATCCTAATTTTCAGCGGGTTGTAACATAACTTCATTTTTTTAAAACATCTTTTAATGTCATAAAAAGTTTATAACTTTTTTAATACTTGTTCAAAACAAGTTTTTTTGGTGTCGCCTGATAGCAAAAAAATCTACTTTTACGCGATACTATGGTACCAAGGAGGTATTTGAAAAAAATAAGTTACAACCTAAATACTAATTACGTCATTTCTAAAAGCGTGCAAATCACTCAATTTTGAATAATGTGGCAAAGTTATATTTTTCCCAATAATTCCATTGTATTTAAATGTTGTTGATATAGGTTTATTTAATTTTTTTCAAAATGAGGTTATGTTACCAAAACTTTTGAAAATTTGGAGTTTAACGTAAACAAATTCAAAATTCCAAAAAAATACTGGGTTATACCGGTTAAACTGTAAACGATATTTTCGAAAAGTTTAGCGGTTAGCGGAGTTATTTCTGATGTATTTTAACCCATAATAATTTTATTAAAAAATTTTGGTTTTAAATGTTTATTTTAAATTTTTATCATGTAATAGGAGTGGTGGAAAATAAAACTTGTTTCTAAATATTTTTTAGAGTACTCGTATTCTTTTATTTGATTTCTCGTTCTACGCACTGGGATAGAATAATATTTAATGTTTTATTGATATCCGCACATTAGGCAATAACATTAGACTATTCATTTTCTTAAAATTACCGTTTATTTTTACTACCGGTGGAATTTTACCATGAAATTTTTACTAGTTAAGGTATTTTGTTACTGTTCCTAAAAACATACGTACACATGCCCATACCCAATATTAAAAATCAAATGTCAAAATAAATTATATTTAGTGAATTGAAAATTTACTACATATTAAAATTTGCAATTACCATATTTTCTATGCAGCAATGAACTGTTGAAAAAGTAAAAATAATTGTAACCACATTACTAATGCATTTTTTTATCTCGCGGTTAAATTTGTGGAAATGCTATCATTTTAATTTAATTTGAGAAGAATATAAGAAGCTTGCGTCATGCTTAACAACCATCAATTTTTATTTAATTATACTAAATTTATTCTTTTCTACTTATTATAGTGTGTATTATTCATTGAAAATGTATATTTATTTTTGGACTCTCCCCTGACTAAAGTTTTTTAAGGATATTTATGTATCATAAAAAGTAGCGATCCCTTTGAGATGCATTTGCTTACTGAGGGGTAGGAAATGCTAAACATAATCAATAGACAAAAGAAGAAGGGCAAAGTACTTTTATATTAATGAAAACCGACCATCCATAATAATTATGCATATTATATTGATTTTTGTATACATTAGTCCGATTCTTGTGAAAATTAGAAGTTGTTATGTTTTTGGCATAGGTCTTGCATTTTTAAATTTATTTTCAATCTCAAAACGCAACCTACCAAGTGCACTACTTCTACTGCTGTCACCAAATATTGACTCACATCATTGTGAGAAAATACAAATCACTAATGTCAACCGAAAGCATGTATTGTGTATAATTGCGTCGCGTATTCTCCTGACAACATAATTTCTTTATCGTTGCAGACCAATACAGTCACAAATCATTTCTCTTTTACTTTCCGGTCCTATCCAACGCATTTTCGAAATTTGAGCGGATGGTTTGACTACGCCCCTCTATCCTTTTAATTAGTAATTGTAAACTAATTAGTAATAAAATCTATTTAACCAATCAGTTAAAAAAATCTTATACAAAAGCCGCAATAAATAAAAATACCTAACTTAAGAGCTTAATATGAATAAAATAAAATAAATTGTTTTAAAATGTATAACGTATATTTTACGACGCACTTTTCGATATGCAATATCTTTGTCAGGTAAATTGTAATAAATATAATAACAAAAAATAAATGCAACAAATGTATTAAAATGATTGAACATTTAGAAATTTAATTTGAAAAAATTTTACTGTTAAAATCAAATCGTAATATGTCAATTTAATTTATTGTCAATCGTTATTATTTTTATGTAGCAACAACGATTAAGAATTTTTAAATTAGCACAAAAAAATCTAAGAATTTTATAATGTTTATGTTTTGTAGGTGGTGCACACTAATATTCGATGTACGAATATGGTGTAATTCAACAATGTTCATTCTGAAAATTATAAAATTAAAACTCCACAAATAATATAAGAAAAGTTCAGAATGAACTAGATTATTGTTTTTATCCCATAGACGTTCGTGATGTTTTGGCAGATGAATTTATGAGATGAACGTTCATAGGTTACAATCATTAAACATTTTCTTTTTGAATAATCAAACAACAATTTCAATAAGTTTACACAAACCCAAGATGCATTTATATTACTGGCACATTTATCATCGTGGTGAATACTAAATTATTTGTTATAAAATATATAAAAATAAAAATAAATATTTGCACGAAAGGTTTTGTTTGTTGATTAATAAGATATATCCTGCCATTAATTTCTGTTTGTTCCGCCTAACAAAAACCCTCATCTAGTGGATTTTTATTTTTACGTATTACCACAAATGCTCACTTGGTTGTCTATTAACCAATCTTTAATCATTGTTCCCTGTACATTCGTTACATTTATTTTTTGTTATTATATTTATTACTATTTACCTGAAGAAGATATTGGATATCGAAACGTGCGTTGTAAAATATAAGTTATATATTTTGAAACAATTTAATTTTCCTTATCAGAGTCTGTAGTGAGCGCTATGTATCGTAAAACGAGCCGAAATTCTGCACATATTTGATGTACAAGGGTGGGGGGAGCTAATTAAATTATGTTATTATTAGCATAAATAGTAATATTAAAGAAAAAAATAAGTAAGTAAGAGCAATATTTTATTCTAGTTTTTCAACTTTATACCAAATCTTTCTATTTTTCTCCACTCCAGCATAGTATATACATCCCGATAGATTTTTTTATACAATTTACGTTCGAGTATAGCGCCCGGACATTAAAAAATTTGGCGCAATTTTGTAAATCATTGCATCTTGAAATAATTCAACTAACTACAACTGTAGATCAGAGAAGATTATCCTCTAAAAATTGTAGAGTATAGAGAACCAATCCCGAAACTTTTCGTTTTAATACACTTTCCTTCTTCTGGGGGGAAATTTTTAAATAATGACGAAGAAGAGGAGATTTTTTTTAAACTTTACATCTAATGCTTGAGAGCAACTGTTGCGCATCGGCCGATCTTAAATTTCAGAAACATATGCGCGTCATCATGACTTTCACGACCCGAATATGTCTGTGACCAACCCTGGTTTTCCTTCAAAATTCTAAAAACGATTGTTTTTTTTAACTCGTTAACTGGCTGAAACTTTGTCATACAAATTGCAATCCCGCTCCAGCGGTACCACCAGGGGTAGAGAGCAAATTTAAAGAAATCTTTTTTTGTGCTGGTTTATTACAACTTTAGAGCTTTTGCGCTACTTGTACGACTACCTGGCCCGTTCCCGAGATGAGTTTTATTTTCCATAATTTGATTTAATTTTTTGTTTACAAAATGTATAAATTTTTAATTTACACACATTTTTGCGCATACTTAATTAGACGTTGTTTTTAATTTCAGTTAAATTTTCTTGAAGATGGCCATAAGCAGTTGATGGTTCACTGGGCAGGAGAAGATAGTAATGTAATTATATTGCTAGCTGTAGATCCACCACCTCTACCAGCCACAACAACACAAATGTCACCCTCATATGTATACATTTCCTATGATTATGGAGACACATACGAAAATAAAACCGATTTATTCAAATTACACAATGGAAGCTATTCAACAATTGTAAAATTTTATAATCATCCAAAATATAAGACACACGTAAGTCGATTCTATATTATTAAATAATGATGATTCAAATAAAAAATAATTACAGTTTATCTTCACTGATACACAAAATGACGTACTTTTTGTTACAACAAATTATGGACGAAATATTGCAAGAATGGATCTTACATTCACACCAAATGAGGTTTCTTTTCATGAATACCAACCACATGTATTTTTGGTTCTTGATAAAACTGATGACAAAAATAAGGTAACAACAAATTGTTGTAATTGTTGCTATTTTTATAATTATTACATTTTATAGCTTTGGATTACTGAAGATTTAGGACAAAGTTGGAGATTGCTTCAGGAATATGTTAAATCTTTCCATTGGATTATGGATAAATATTCTCAGCAACAATTAATAATTCAACGAATGGAACCATCAAACTTGACTACCATTTTTTATGCACATGTTGTTACACCAGCAAAAACAAGATCTTTTAATATCTATGCCACTGAAGTAAAAGATATATTTATCAAGGGAGACTACATATTTTATACAATGAAAAATAAGAAGGTACATAAGTTAATTGTTCTATATTGTAAAATATTTTATATAGCAATTTCAGGAATCATTAAGTCTCTATGTTTCTTACAAACTGGGAAAACAACTACTTTGCATATTTGATACTGACTTGGATTTAAAAGAATACTTTATCGCTGATGTCACTGGAAATCGTGCACTAATAGCAGTAGGTCACAAATCCACTCAATCAAATCTTTATGTATCTGAAAATTTAGGAGGTAGCAATGGTATTGTAAAGTTTACATTATCGTTGGAAAACGTTCTGTGTTATTTCCCAAATAGTACGTGGAAAGATTCTTGGTTGCAGTAAGTTACTATTTATTATATACAAATATTCATTACTACAACTACCATCTTTTATATTTGTTTTAGCCATGTAACAGAAGAAGCATTTACTGATGTTTATAAAGTTGAGGGACTTTCTGGAATATATATTGCTTCTATTTTAATTTCTCAACCTCAATTTAATAATCTTGGGCCACAAAATTTGGCATCTAGAATAACATTTGATCATGGTAGTACTTGGAGACCAATCAAACCACCACAGATGGACAAAGAAGGACAATTAGCTCCATGCCAACCATCTAATAATTGTTCTCTTCATTTGAGTCAACGATTCAATCATTTGTATCCAGAAACTAGAAGTATTAGTATTTTGTCTAGTAAATCAGCACCAGGAGTGATTGTTGCAACGGGAGTAATCGGCAAATCATTAAAGGTAATACTATATTATATTTAATATCCACTGACTATAACTTAACTTTATTCAGAAAAAAAGTGAATATAATTTTTTTTTTTAAATTATATTATTTGTAATTAATGGATATTGGACTGTGTATACTATACAATATATAAACAATATAAACTCTCGTACAGCCGCAGGTCGTAAAGTAGGCATAGTGATTCTAGTTTATTCAACTGATTTTATAAAATATTTGCATCACGGAAACTTCAAACAATAAATTATACGTCAATATCAAAGTTAACCGTTTGCCGTTCTGCACCAAACTTTAACTTTGTAAAAAGTATTGATTTCTAGTTGTACAAATAACTATTTAAAATGCATCTGAATAAAAACGAACTGGAAGAATGTTCATGTCATAGAGCTTGTAGAGCACCTTGTTTATCAGATAGGGACACTTGCGCTTGCGAGATCCGTGAATAGACGCAAATTTTTGTACCGCACACACATCGACTATTGCATAAAACTAAAAATAATGTAGGTATAACATTTTATTGAACAGTTCCCTACTAAAATAATTGTTAAAAGTAACAATGAAGTCCAAGCGAGTGGTTGTGTGCCCTTCTTATAAACGAATAAAGGAAGTTAGACTAACTGTCTAGAAGAACCAATAAAATTTACAGACAACCAGTATTACAACGCCTATTCTGGCCATAGAATCAAAATGATTTAAGTAAGAAGTTTATAATGAATTATCCAAATCCACACACTTTACAAGCGGCAACAATCAAATGCATACAATTGTTTCACTTTTCATTAGAGATTATCAGTGCACCTTACTGATCGCATCACTTTGAAAAAAATGAACCGAATAATTGATTAATGTGTTTAGTACCACCGCAAGTAATAATGAATTAAAAGTAACTTTTGATAAGCCATAGAAAGTGAATGAATACTAAAAACTTTGATTTCTGAACATTACATCATTTGAAATTTTATATATTTTCTGAGAAATAATTATTTAACCTTACTTTATATTCTGAGCTTGGGACGAAATTTATTTTCAAGATAATTACACCATGGTTGGTGATTATTTTAATAATGAAAAATTATTTAATTTATTTTAATTTTGTTGTTTCTAATAAAAAATTAAGCCTAATCAATGTCATGTTTATGCCATTTCGTGTATACTACCATTACTACCTTGTGTCCAATATATATATATATTTGCTACAATCTATGCTGCTTTGTTTGAATTTTAATGCATGCGGCTTTAACAAAATAGTTTGATCTATGCAAACAATAAAATTATTATATAAATATCTATTGTTTAGTTGTAAGTCAGCATTTACATGAAATATATTGCCATTTTAATAATAAAAATTTTATGTATACTTAGGGTCATTATGGGGTATACGTAAGTACAGATGCAGGAATAACATGGCGCCAATCACTTCGAGATTTATACATCTTTAACATGGGAGATCATGGCGGCATACTTACCGCAGTAAAATATTTGAAATTACGAGGTGAAACAAGAGACATTCTTTATTCTACCGATGAAGGAGAAAGCTGGTTAAGAAAATCGTTTCATTATGAAGACTTACGATTATATGGACTAATGACGGAACCTGGTGAAAATACAACCACATTTACAATGTTTGGGTCATTACCACAAAAACATAAATGGATTATTATTAAATTAGATTTATTGAGTGCTTTCAAAACTAACTGTACTGAGGTATGTACTTCAGTACTTTAAAATTAAACTTATAAATGTTTAAATATATATTTCATTTGTAGGATGATTATAAAACTTGGTCACCAAGCACTACACGCGAACATGAACGATATGTTCCATGTATTTTAGGACAACAAAGAACATACAAACGTAGAATACCTCATGCTAATTGCTATAATGGATTAAATTTTGATCATCCCTTATCCATGGAACCATGTGAATGTGATAAATTTGATTACGAATGGTAATGTGTAATTTTTATTTAAAGTTTTAGAATGGTAAATTTATGATATACTAATTGTACTTTTTTATGTAAGATTAACAAAACATCAATTATACAAAAAAAAAGAAACATCTTGCAAAAGCAGATGCAATTCCACCGGGTCAACACTGAACGACATGTGACATGATACTTGTTTTCTTGTGTAGGCATGCGTCCATGTGCTACAATATTTAATAATGTTGCATGCACAATTTGTTTCCGCAATCAATATTGCCTAATACGAGCCACACCAATTTGATCACAGTTGAATAATGATATCAATGCATGAATGACGCATGCTACATGATGCCTCAGTGGAATTGCGCCTTTATATGCTTTTAACTTTTTGACGTGAAACTTTGTAGCAAAGTAGCGTGTTCAGAAAAATTGATACAGTTTATAGTAGTAACTTCACAGATAATGCATATTAGTTTTACTAATATTTGTCTAAAAATAATACAAAATTATATTTACAAAACTATTGAAATTCAAAATTTTAGTGATTTTGGATTTATTCGAACTGGTAATCCCTGGCATTGTATAAGAAATAGAACTGAAGATGACCCTTACAAAATTCCAGTTCCTTGCAAAGTAGGGGATTCATATAATAGAACTAAAGGCTATAGAAAAATTTCAGGTGATGTATGTTTACCTGGAATTGAAGATAAACAATACATGCCTGATATAATACCTTGTCCAACACATGTAGTCAACAATATGCTTATATATGCGAAACGTGAAAAGATTATACGTATGAATTTAGTTAACAATGTGCAAGATATACTTCAAATACCCGATTTAAAAAATGTTATTGCAATAGATTTTGATTTAAAAAATAATTGCGTATACTGGGCGGATATTGTTAGTGATACCATTGGACGTTTATGCGAAGATGGCAAATCACCTCCAGAAATATTAGTTTCCAGTGATTTAGTATCGGTGGAAGGCATGGCTTTAGATTGGGTGTCGAATAATTTGTATTTTGTTGATGGATTACGGGGCAAAATTGAATTGATCCGTACTAATATTCATCATTCTGGTAGAATGAGAAGAACAATTATAGGTAAAAATCTGTATTTAATAAATAAACTTTAAAATAATATTTATTTTTATAGCTCATGATCAAACCAAAAAACCAAGAGGCATTGCCGTTCATCCTAAAGCAGGTTATTTATTCTGGTCTGATTGGGATAGTCAAAATCCGTCAATTAATAGGGCTAATTTAGATGGCACAAATATCATTAAAATTGCAGAAAAACCCAGAGTTGAATGGCCAAATGGTATTACAATTGATTATATTGCTGAACGTGTATACTGGGTTGATGCCCGAGAAGATTACATAGGAAGCTCGGATTTACATGGAAAGGCATTTAAAAAAGTTGATTTGGCTAGTGAATATGTCTCGCATCCGTTTGCTGTAGCTGTTTTTAAAGATGATTTGTATTGGGACGATTGGAAGAGAAATTCTATTTTTGTTGCTAATAAAGATCATGGTGGTTCTGTTGGAACAGTTATTGGCAATATAACTGGATTAATGGATTTGAAAGTAATTGCACATGGGGTTCAAGAAGGAACAAATCCATGTGCTAATTCCACTTGCCCATATATTTGCGTCGGATCTCCTAATCCACCCAATTATGTCTGTCTTTGTCCAGATGGAATGATTGAAGGTAAAGGCAAATGTTTATGCCCAGGAGGTAGTGAACCACTTGCTAATATGACTTGCACTAAATCAAGTGGAACTTGTTCTTCTGATCATTACGAATGTGGTAACGGGGTGTGTGTTCCAAAATGGTGGCGCTGCGATGGTGAAGATGACTGTGGTGATAACAGTGATGAGAGTCAATGCCATTCTCAACAAACATGTGCTCCAAATCATTTTGTATGTGGAGATGGAAAATGTTTACCACATTATTGGAGGTATTTATTTTTATCATCTTTATTGGTGCCTCTCCTCTCACTTTTTTGGTGCTTTGTCCTTTTCTTCCTCTCACTCTACCTTTCTTCTGTTCTTAGAACATCAGTCATTTATTTTATTTTCATTTTTTGGTTTCACTATTTCTTCTATTACTTGTCCTCTTATTGTATGCCCTATCAATTGTCACTTTTTTATAATTGTACCCATCACCACCTTTTCCTGCCTTATTCTTTTAATACTTCTTTATTTTGGACCTTGTCTGATCACATAATGCAGAATAATCTCTTCCAGAACTACATTTGAATGCTCCTATTTCGTTTTTATCTGTTTTTTTTTCTATTGTCTAAGTTTCACATCTGTATATGATATATAGGGTGACAACTAAAAGAGATTGGCCCATATCTTTTTTAGAGCCATAAGACCCTACTTTACCACTAAAAATTCCATTTCCGGTTGAAGCAGAAATAACATACATATTATTCTTTTATGGAACACTTGGTACGTTTTTCCAAAAGCAATAAAATGTATGTTATTTCTGAAAGTTATGATTTGGAAATTTTTTTGCGGTACAATAGGGTTTTATGGTAAATTTTTACTCGTAAAACTTTCATAAGAAAATAGTTATAAATAAGAAAGGTAAAGTCTTGCTGATAAGTGAAAAATGAATTTTCGCCCAAAAACATCAGTATCAACGTACGTATTCTATATCATTTAATTCTATCACATTAACCATGCAAATGAACATAAAATGTGCAATTCTTATTTAAAAAAACTTATACTCGACTCTCACCATTCAGTATATGAACCCTTATGTTTTAGTTGTCACCCTGTATAAAGAGTATAATTAATTTTTATTTTAGATGTGATTATGACAATGACTGTGAAGATGGTTCTGATGAGAAAAATTGCCCCAAGCAGAATTGCACTAGTGATCAATTCACGTGTGACAGCGGTCGGTGTATATCAAATCGTTGGAAATGTGATGGAGAAGATGATTGTAGAGATGGTTCAGATGAACGTGATTGTTACAACTCGGAGCCAGTAACTTGCAAAGGTAATTACATTTTAAAATTTAATTTCATATAAATATTTCGAGAACAATACTTCCTTACTTCTTAAACATCTATCAAATTTGTAGAAAGTTTAAAAAAATTCCTTCCTTAGTTTTTGAAATTTATAGTTTGAGATTATGTGTTTCCGGAGATTATATGATTACGGAAAAGTTTTTAGATATTTCAGAATTTAATTGATTTATTTTCTTATTTTTGTACAATTTTTATATTTTGCATTAAATTTATTTTTTATGTTCATCTATTATTCTTCAGATATTTTGTATACATATTGTTATTGTTAACAAACAAAAATAACAAATTAAGTTTTATTTATTTTGCGTTTATTTTAGTTGGTTATTGTTTATTTATGATTTATGTATTTAGATTATTTTTAATTTATTCTTTGAATAATTTGTTGTTTTTGATACATTTGTTTATTCTTTTCTTATTTTTATTGTTTTTTAGTTTATCTTTGTTTTCAATTGTTTTTTTTTTCATTTATTTGAATATATTTCTATTATTTTTATTCATTTTGTTTAAGTTTAGTATTAGTATTTTTTTATTTATTCTTAAGTATTTCTTTTAGTTATTTTTTGTTTAATTGGTTATTGTTTTTATTTTACCTATTCTTTGTTTTTTTTTATTAATTATTTTCTATTTGTTTTGTTTTTATTTATTTTTCACCTTTTTCATTCTTGTTTTTATGTTTTTCTTAATTATTTGCTTTTTTTATTTATTTTACCTCTTATATTATTCTTTCTTGTATAAGTTCAATGTTCAAAATGTATTTTATAAAAAGCTTTCAAAGTTTATAGTTTGAGATTCTTATAGAAAAGTTGCTGAATATTTCATTCATTTCGTTTTTTTTCTAATTCTTTGTTTATTTTGTATTTTTTAAATTATTTTGTTATTTTGGTAATTTTTAATAATTTTATTTTTTTAATTATTTTTTTTAAATAAATTTGTTTTTAAAAATTTATCAACATTTTCCTATAAACATATAGAGTAGTAAAATCATGAGGATGGTTTCGATCTCCTATGTGGTACTTTATTATAAAAAATCAATAAAACAAAAATCAAGTATATTGATAATGACCTTTACAAGTCGAAACTCGAGTAACTTTATTTTTATTTTAATAAATTAATAAATAATTTTTGAGGTTAGAAAACATTGTAATTTATGTTTTATTTAATTCTTGAGTAGTAAAATTACTATATTAAAATGAAAATCGAAAATTTAATTATCATAACCCACAAATATTTAACTTATACATTTAAGTGTCAAAATATCAGAAATGTTTATGACAAAATCAATAAGATGATTACTTCATGTGTGTAATATTAAATTTGACTCACCTGTAATAACATAAACATTGTAAAATTACTAGACATTTTTGGGAGAAGCCTCTATTGCGTGTATTGGCTACGTCATAAAAATCGCAACTTGCCGACTTTACTCGCTAGTTGCACTAAACACTAAGCACATGTGAACTGGGCTTAACCGCTCCCTTCAAATTTTTACATTTTTCACCTTTCTGCTTTTTCGGGCTTAGATTTCAATATAAAAAAGTTTTTTGAAATTATTCTATATTTTTTTATTTGTTACTTATTCTTTTATTTAATTTATATTTTTGTTTAATTTGTTGTTTTTCTTTATAGGTGTTTGCGGGTTTTTTGTATTATTTTTTATTTAATTGTATATTTTATTAAACAAAAATAGCGAGTTAAGTTGTATTATTTATTTTTTATTTGTTTTGTTTATTTTTTATTTACTCTGCATTATTTACATTTATTGTTTTATACTGTTTTTGTTTCTTTATTCTCTGAATTTTGTTGTCGATATTTTTCTTTATTCTCTTGGTATCTTTTCTTCAATTCATTGCTTTTTTTTTGTTTTTAATGTAATTTTATACTATTTTTTAAATATTCCGTGTTTCCATTCTCATTTGTTGATTTTTGTTTTGATTGTTGATTTTATTTTTACTGTTTTTTTGCTAATTAGTTTTTGTTGTTCCTTTTTTATTTAATTGTTTCTTTGTTGATTATTTTCCATCGTCAGAAGACCAACTTTTTTATTGATTTACAAATAACCTATTAAATAGTTTTCAATTCAACAGTTGTTATTATTTATTGCAGATGACGAATTTACATGCGATGGAGGTGGTGTAAAATGTATTCCATATAGTTGGAAATGTGACGGTGAGTCGGATTGCCGTGATTTCTCGGATGAGAGCAATTGCAGTTCAAACAAGTGCAACAGTTTCCAATTTTCATGTGGCAATTCAACTGGAAGTATAAAATGTATATATGCAACATGGGTATGTGACGGTGACAAGGATTGTGACAATGGATCTGATGAAAAAAATTGTACATATTCAACTCCGTCCACAATAATTCCATTACCAACAAAGAATCCATTCCAACCAGTCGTAAGTTATATAACTAATATTTTATATATAATTAAATAATTTATATAATTAATCATTTTAGAATGGTAGTACTTGTTTAGATTATATGTTCACTTGTGCTAATAAGAAATGTGTACCAATATGGTGGAAGTGTGATGGAGCGAATGATTGTGAAGATGAGAGTGATGAAATTGGTTGCCATCAAGCACAGACGACACCACAACCACGTCATACCACAGAAATGTGGAATCCTCATGTATGTTCACAAAATCAGTTCCAATGTTTATCCGGTGAGTGCATTGCAATGTCCTGGGTATGTGATAAATCTGAAGATTGTATGGGTGGTGAAGATGAAGCACATTGCGAAGGTTCTTCATTGTGTGATCACGATAATCAATTCCGATGTCATACTGATGGAAGCTGTGTTTCGGTAAGTTATTATAAAGGTGTTGGTCTTATAACATTATTTTTATCTTGTCTGAAAAAATCAATTGATCAAAAAAATGATTAACATATAGGGTATCCAGAATTGAGTAACATTGCATAGGTGTCTTTGTTATTAATTAAGATAGCTGGTCGGTTAAATGGGCAAAGGTGTGCCGTAATTATGCTAATTCAGTTGCAATTTGAAAAAATTTTAAAATTGTTTTTAACAAAAGTTACTCTATTGGCTGAGAGAAACATAAATATGTGTTCACAACAATTGTTAAAGGTGTTTGAGGAAATTTAAAATAATTTGCTTATTTTAAATAGGTCTCAAATTGAAGTTTTGCATAAAAAATGCATTTTTATTCTGATTTAGACGATCTATATATATCTTAGCTATAAAATAAAAAATAACTTGGAAACATTATAGCTCATCTTTTTTCTTATGATTATTCTTTTATGAAATTTTTATGGGTTAAAATATATCAAAAAACCCTACTTAAGTACTAAAACTTAAAAAAAAATTATTTCTGCTTTAACAGGAAATAATGTAACACAATTGTAATTTTAAATGATACACCAACTTTCAGAAAAACTTACAGAAGTTTTGGTAACATAATCTAATTTTTGTATACATTTTTTATATCACAAAAAATTCTAATTTTCTAATCTACTTCTACATGGTACTATAGTACCAAGAATGCAATTTCATTTCAAAATACACAATTGGTGTTATTACTGGATAAACCGGAAATGATATTTTTTTAGCGGTAATGTAGGGCCTTGTGATGTATTTTAACCCATAAAAATTTCAGAAAATATTCATAAACAAAAAAGATTTGGGCGCATACCTTTTTCAGTTGTTACCCGGCATAGTTAGTATTATATGTATAAAATATACAAAACAGTTTTTCAAGAAATTTGTTAATTATCTAAATATGTACATTATATTTAAACTTTTTTAAATTGCTCATTGTTTGTATCCGTACCACCAAAGTGTTAAATTAAACTAAACTTAAATATGTACTCTTTTATTTTTCGCCTTGCTATAATTTTCATTTAAATAATATATTGATATTACTGTTTATAACAATTTCATAATATTTACAGTTGGATAGTGTTTGCAACGGCCGTCTTGATTGTCCAGATGGATCTGATGAAACATTCTGCACTAACATAGATAATTCACCAGGACCGGCAACTGCAAGTTGTTCAAGAGGACACTTCCCTTGTGATATCAATCACTGTTTCCCATTATCATCGAGATGTGACGGTGTACAAGATTGTGATGATGGTTCTGATGAACCTAGTAATTGCACTAAAACAGCAAGAGTATATCAAGTATTGCAAATGGGTGTCGATGAAAGGGGAATCAATGATACTAGTCTTTTACTTTACTGGTGGATTCCAATTCCGGAAAAAATTAAACTTTTCTTTTTGCCATCGATAAGTAGTGCAGTGGATAATAAATGGACAAACAAAACTTGGACTGAACATACTGATTATTTATTCAGCGATTTGAAACCATTTACTAAATATAATATGACGATATATGTCAAGATTAATGGAACTGATATTATATATCCACCAGCCAAATATTACATTGCTTATACTGGAGAAGGTAAGTTTTACTTAAATTATCTAATTTTTATTTCTAATAGAGGTAAGTCACTCGATTTAGTCACAAAAATGTCTAAAATCCAATGTTGTCTTTTTAGAAAGACTACTACATTTAAGATAAAGTTAACTGGAGTTGATTAAATAAAAATTATTTCTAAATTTTAGGAATTCCAAGTCCTCCATGGAATGTAACTGTTAAACAAATGAATGGATCAAATGTGCTCGTTTCTTGGAACAAACCTAGCCAACCAAATGGTGTTATACAAAATTATGAAATCTGTTGGCAACCACCATTGATTAAAATGAAATTAAGTGATAACAGCACTGCACATTTATTGACCGCTGATTTTGAACCCGAAACGAAATATTCATTTTTTGTTAGTATATTAATCATTTTTATATATATAATAAATCTATAATATTTATTTATTAATTTAGGTGATAGCTTACAACAGAATTCACGAAAGTGTTAGATCTGAAGTAAAATCTATAGTATTTGACGGCGAATCTGACTTGGACAGTATTAAATCATTACAAGTCAAAGGAAGAACCAATACCAGTATTACTTTGTCTTGGACTTATGATAGACGAGCAGATGGGTTCATAATTCAAGTAGAAGTAAAGTATGGAGGATATCCATCTATGTCTTCACATTTATCGTCTACTACTAATGTTACTATTACGAATTTACCACCAGGAGTTTACATAACGTTTATGGTAAGAAGCAATTTTAATATATCACATACAATACTAAAAATAAATTTGGTTTTAGATTAAAGCATTTAAAAGTACATTTGTTGGTCCTTTAACATCAATAATGGCAAGTACAACTGGTAATCCTTTACCAAAAGTATATATTAACCAGGCAGTTGTATTGAAAAATGTTGGGACATCTGTGAAATTGACTTGGGCTCGTCCTAAAGATAGCAGAAAGAATAATTGGATTTATGGTATCTACTATGGCGTATCCGAAGATGAAATTTTAAATGGTAAGTAATTTTCAATTAAGTATTATATTTATAGACTCTGGATGAGGTTAGCAATTGATTCTTGCTTTATCAAAATTAAATTTGTATTGACAAATGAATGGCTGTGCATAACCAAGAGAGAAAGAAATATGATTTTATACAGGGCTGATCAAAACAATGGCTAAATTGCTTTATTTATATTTTATATAATTGTTTTAACTAATCACAAATATTATAGGACCGCATTTAAATACAACCGATTTATCAGCAACTGTTCATAACTTATATGCTTGTGAAAAATATATATTTGCTGTTGGAATAGTTGGACCTGCAGGACCTTTAGCTCTTAACACAACATTAACAACTTTCATGAACCTAAAAGCACCTCCAAGAAAAGTTAGTGTTGAAGAACACTCGAAAAATTCAAAATTGCAAATGCTAGTTCAATGGTCCCCTTCATGTCCAAATATTGACATAGCTATTGGTTATAAGGTAAGCTTTATTTTGTTAATTAAATGTGATAATTGACACTTTAAACAAAAATGAAATTTAATCTAAGGAACAAACACAATTAAATAACCAAAATATTTTCATTATTCATACACTGTGCATTTTAATTTTAGATAACAATTTCCGACAATGTAAAGAAAATAAACAATTCTGTAGTTCTACAAAGCACAACTTCGCAGGAATTAAGTCAAGCTTTTGATATATCTTATGGAGGTGTATATGATATATCAGTGTCAACAGATGTAGCAGGTGCTATGCCTTCAATACCAATAACATACAAAGCCCCACCGATAGTACCACCAACTGGTTTTCAAGTATTCCCAGAGCGCAATGGAAGTTTTGTACTATATTGGAGCGAAGTACCTAATGCAGCATCTTTGGGACCACATAAATATGAAGTATTAGTTTCCGAAGGATATGAATTAAACGAAGAAACAGCGTTAAGATTTGAAATTGCAAAACCACCTTTTATATTTACGAACAAAACATCTGAAACATACACTTTCGCAATTCAATTGAAAACTAACAGCGGGTACAGATCAATGCTTTCAGAAGTACACAGTTCAATTAGCAATACTACTGCAGCTTGGACAAGTAATAACAATCTAGCGACTATATTAACCCCAGTCATTACAGTGTTAATTATATTATCTTGCGTTTTAATAATTTATGTTATAAAGTACAGAAGGTTACAAACCAGTTTTACAAGATTCACGAATTCACATTATGATACAAGATCTGAGGCAGCAACATTTGACGATAATGTTTTGGAAGAAGATGATAGTCCTCAAATACGAGGATTTGCAGATGACGTGCCTCTAGTAATTGCATAAAAATTATTTAAAGTATTTTGCTCATAGCTTTAAATAATGCTATTTTAATATTCCCATAGTTACCATGTCTATGCTTTATTATGAAGGGAGGGATGACAAAGGTTCCAAAATATCCTTGTAAAACTAGTCTGACCATTAATTTTTATTTTATTTAAATCGACAGTATAAATCAAGAATGGTTAATTTTATTTATGGATTTAATGTAGGTAGGGTTATTTTTTATATAAATATTAATGATGGTGAGATTGTATTTTAGGTCAAATTTCTGTGATACGTAAACTTATGTTAATAATTATAATTCGATGTTTAGTATCTGTCCAATATTGGAATTTGACTATTATTGTGAATGTATATCTTGATATAATTAAATTAATATATTGTATATTTAATATGCCTATATATTGGTAGAAAAGTAGTGATGGTTTCCTATTGTAAATGATATGTAAATGGTCATTATCTTCAAGAACTGAGTATGAAAGTGGAAAAATAAAGTAATTTTGATTTGTTGATTTTTCTTTTTGATGTCTTAAATTTGCTTACTAATTTGCTTTTTCAGTACTGTCATTGTATTGGTATCAATGTCCTACTTTGGAATGTTTCTAAAATGTAATCAGTCGAATAGCATGGAGACCAAACAGTTTTTTTTTTCTACAACACAACAGTTACTCATCACCCATGATATGCAAAGTGCAACATTTTTTACTGAAAAATAGTTATTTCCGTTATAAGTCTGGCAAATCAGGTTTTACAATAACGAGTGAGATGTTTAAGGATGAGGCAAAGTAAAGAATTTCGAAAAAAGTGCTGTGAAAAATCATTTGTCGGACGTACATCGTACTTCATCTTGTGAGCAAATTTGAATCAAATTACAACTAAGTTATTTGGGTAAAATTCTATTTTGATAATTATATATCATGTTAAGATTTAATTTCAATTTTTTCACGGACATCAATTAATGGAGACAAGAAATGTAACCAATACTCTTGTTAATGGCTATTAATAATTTCTATAAATAACAAGCTTGTTGATTATGATATATGACAAGATTATTGTATGTAAAAATTGTAGTCCGGTTAAGTATTTTAATACTGTAAAGTTTCATTTTCCGGACTGAAATGAGTCGTTGAAATTGAACAATGTGATAAAGGATGAAAAACCCCAAGCATCTAAAGCCTATCAGTAAATTGACTTAATACGCAATATTGAACATGTCATTTGGAGCAAAATGAACTGGCTGTTAAATAATTTTTTAAATTATCAAAAATTTCCAGAACAGTTATATATTTTTCTTTAAGAGATCCACATTTACAATACTAGAGGTTCTTGGTGTAAATCTATTACATGCCCCCACACATTTTTTTGTAATTCAAGTTATATTTTAAAAAGTTCCTTGTGGTACATGTTCTTCCGTTTATATTTTATAAATAAACAAAATAAATATCAGCAAGTTATAAACTTGCTGAACTGCTAAAAAATGTTCCGTTCATTTGTGTCTTCGGAACGTTCTAACGTTCGTTTGTACTTATACTAAGTAGTCTGTATTTTGTTCGCTTGTGTGCTTTAAACATGAACTTCAAGCTATTGCGAGTTTGAAATAAAAATAAAATAGGCAAAATTATATTTAAATACATAACAACAAACAAATTTGATATATTTATTACTCTAATCACATTCATATGCCATATAAATATTGCATGTATACTATTAAAATTAATGGAATACTAAAATAATTTTCTAAGGGCACAAGCTTCTTCTTCTTGTTCGTTTATTGTACGTACAGGAGAATTTTCATCTCGATCATGTTTAGCCAATTCTTGATATATATCGTCATTTTTTACAAAATCATCAAGTTTTCTTGGTAATATATGGACATGTACATGCTGAAAAAAATAAATTAAGTTTTTTTTCGTTGACCATTTATTGTATTAATGTCGGTATTAATTAATTATTTTGTCTTCTAAAAAGCAGCATTCATGAACGTCATTAATACACTCTTTTTTTTAATTACTTAACTCTTTAAAATTTCGACATTTTGACGATATTTTGATTATATTAATTTGAAAGATTTAAATTATTTTACATTAACTGTAATGCCAATGCCAATATCAATGCTATTTTGATAATTGTGAAATTTTTTCATAGAATAAATTTAGATTTTCAGAAAATTTTTAAGAAGTGATTGTGACAAAAAATGCAATCAATTTATATGTTAATGGGTAATTAATAATCTGAACTATTAAAGACAGTCACTTGCTTTCACTCATTTGAGCTATAAACAGTTTAGATTATTAATCATCTTTATTAACAAACTAATTGATTAATTATTAGTTAATTAGTAAATATTGATTTTTGACATCTAAAATTGAAAGTAGTAAAAAATCATTGAATTTTACAAAATTAGTTGAATATGGAATTCTGATTTGTGAAAGTGGTCAAAATTTAAATTTAATATTGCAAATTCAAATGTATATTATGAGTCTTTTTTAAAAAGAAAAGATTTACCTAAGTGTTTTTGCTATCTTAACTTGTTTTCGATACAACTGTGTTTTATTATTCTTTACTAAACATAAAATCTGCACGGTAAGTCCATATTATAGATATTTGTTATAGTAAATCTATAACAATATCAATAAAAAACAAACTAATTTAAGCGATTCTTTATTAACAATATAAACTTTTATCTAAAGGAAATACGAATTTCAAATGTAAAAAGATGTCGCATGTGCTTACAACAAATGTTCCAAAAAATAACAAATAGAAATATGAAATTTAATGCTGTTCAGATTTAGCCGGTAAAAGAAAATTAACGAAAATTAAATAAATTTTATAGGTGTCCCTTTAAATGGACCGGTGTGGTATATTATCTTTATACAAACCATGTTTTGTCTTACCGCAATAGTTTGTCCGGCATTTTGACCATCTTGTATACACACTGTTGATGAATTTGAACCATGCATTTTTTCCATAACTTGTTGAATCTTTACCACAGTATTAAATAAATCTGATATTTCCTCACTCGTTAAATCACTTAAACGTTTAGCATGTCTTAAAGAACTTACAAGAACATCTGTTTCAAGTTAAGGCCAACAAAACTTAATTTTCAAATTAACATAAATTATTTTTATTATAATAAAAAACGAATGTTTTTTCTTTTTAAAGCAGTTACTATTAGGTAGTACAGGTCAACTTTCATTTCTAGATGTTCGGCTTGTCAGATTTTTAAATTGAGGCTGGAGGCTTTTGTACAAAACATCGAATATCGATAAATAGATTAAGGCTATTATTCACATCACAAATTTGAAAGAGTTGCAGTTTTTAAATTGAATTAAGTTATAAAATATGTTAGAAGCATATTATAATTTTTATAAATGTTTGTTCTGTGGTATATTGGAGTATCTATAAACGTGTAAAAATCAATTAAAAAGTACAGATTATGTTAATATTTAAGTTTAAATTCACATTACTCAATATATTCCGGTTGTGGCTAATAGCTGTGTTCCCCAAAGCCTTTAAATAACATCATAATATGCTTTTTCACTTTCTTAAGTCAATTTGAAAATGTATAAAATAAAATAAATAACTGCATAACAAACTACATTGTGCCGTGCTTAGGCCGAAATATTTCTGCAACATGTCACAAAACTGGGGACTTTCCAAAAAAGATCTCGTTTAAGATTGTTATTTGTTAGTGTACAAGTGTTTAGAAAGAATATCACATTCCTTTAAATTTTATTATCTTCATTATCGATATCAAACATCGATAGTTTCCTTCGATGTACCATCGCTAGTAACTAATAAGTACTTCACGTATTTTGTCATTATCAATCATCAATCAATTATTGTAAAAATAGACTGATAATTTTGTAAAATGGATTATCTTTTTAATTGATTAAAAAATAATTTATAAAAAAAACAATTTAATTTTTTTAATTCTATGTTTGAATTTTAAAAAATACTTACAATTATAAAAATAAAAAATAAAACTTTGGTTTTTTAATTTGATTAAAAAAAAAATCAAATATATAACTCCTTTAATTTAGTTTTTTTTAGTATTTCTTATTTCGGATAAGTAACTTCATATTATTATTAAAAAAGGATACGTCCAGGTACTACACATCGGATATTTGTAAATGCAAAAGAATGCATGGAACGATAAAATACAGTTGATGGTGGAATAGTTATATGTGCAAATTTGTATTCATAATTATCTAACAATTTTGCAGCACCGATATTACCTAATACATAAATATCATTCCTTCGATGTTCAAAAACTGGCATTTCAGATTGAATCTTATTAAGATAACTTAAATCAATGTTGGCAACGGCTATACTTTCATCTTCTATTTTGCTATTTGAATAAGGTTCACATTCTGCTACAATTTTACCCCACGGATCAATTATCTGTAATACAATTAATTAGTCTACATATAATTAAAGAAATTTGTAAAAATTACCAATGAATGACCGTACGATATTCGTTTTGAATTATGATGACCATATTGTGCAGCTGCAATAACATAACATTGATTTTCAATAGCTCTCGATCTTAAAAGTTGTTCCCAATGTGCTTCTCCTGTAGTTGCAGTAAATGCGGATGGATAGGTTAATATTTGAGCACCTTGCTTTCTTAACATTGTTGCAATTTCAGGGAAACGTAAATCGTAACACTAAATAAAATTTAAGGCTAATATATCAATGTTTATTGCTATTAATTGACATTTTTTTTTAAGTAATAATTAAAAAAATAATTGTAATAGCATCGATAAAGTAGTTGGTATCGAATGTATTATCAAAATGGATTTTATTATCATAGAATACAAAGTTAAATAAACCAAAAAAAGTGAATATGACAAACTAAACACAAGACAAAATAGAGCAGGTTGGAGTAAAAAGGATACACATCAGTCACTTATACCCTATTTGCTCTAATCCCTTCAAATGAACAATAGATGAAAAATAACGTATAATCAATTAAATAAAAAGTAAACAAATGAAACGATAATGATATATTAACTAAAAATAAGAGAAACAAACAGAAAATAGACAAACAAAAAATAAAAAAGAGAACAAATTGAACAAAACAAAAACAACAAATGTGCGAAACTGGTGACATACATGTTTAATCGAGATTAAAAACCAAAATATTTATCATTGGATAATATAATAGAAAACAAAAATAAATCAGGAAGCAAATTCACTTCTAAGCCATTAATCATATCTGTAACAGTAATATAAGAAACCCAGCAAAAATGCGGAGTTATAAAAACATGTGTAAACCAGTTAGTCGGCTACTATTGTGAATGGTGAAATTTTAAAGCACATACTGTTGTCACACTCTATTTTCGCCCTACAAGGCATGTAAATAGGCAGGTAAGCGTTAGGAGAAATTTGTGCATTAACAGTTGAGTATTTGAATGCCGCTCGATCAGGCTTGCATATTGACACATTGTGCATGTTCTTACTGAGGAATATGTTCACGTGCTTAATATTTCTGTACTTATAAAAAATATCAGAGTGTAATAGACATACTATACATAGCTATAATGTAAAAAAGGGGGAAGCCGTTGCGAGACGTCTGGTAGATGCGACACATCGAAATCCATTTTTAATAGGAAGCTGTGCATTTTGTTGCTCCATATTGTCACTGTCACTAATATAAGTTTGTTTTTGAGCAAACTTCATGCTGTTGAGCCTTGCTCATTATCAAGGTGAGGATGGCAATTTGCGTCCTAGCGTGTCCATCGATGATTCACGTTGAAAAGCTCTTTACCAAAATGTAAGAGTTTTTAAAAACACAATAAAAAAGGATACTATAGAAAGCCCTAATTTCCCAATAGGTGTCTCAATAGGAGCTATCAATTCTGGTCCCTTGACCACATAAGCTGACTCCTTTAAATTTAGATTCTTTTCAGGAATGCACACATCAAACAAATGCAACTTACGATAAACCTGTTTTATAACTCCATGGTTGTCAATAATCACATGGCTGTTGTATAATTTAATCTAAAATGTAATATTTTATTAAGACAGTATATTCACATACATAAAACATACAAGTATATTGTCAGCTTAGTACAAAAACGCATCTGTAATCAGTTTTCTGCTTCTCCAGTAAAATGACCCTAAATGAAGTTACGCAGTTTCAGATGACAATATATGTTTCTGATTATTTTATGTACTACAAATAGCAAAAGTAAATTTTCAAACTTGCTTAGTTAACAATTCCCCAATCATGACATAACCATAAGATGTTGACAATAAAAAAAATTTCTTAACATAAGCAATATCACAGCTGGAAATAAATAAATTTCTTTCCCATCAGTGCCTTTAAATTTAAAGAAGTTTATTTTTGTAACAAAATCAAAAAATTATTATTAGGTTCAGAAGCAATTAAAAATATTTCAAAATAATCAACAATTTGAAGTAAAAATTTTCCAAAAAAATGGATGTTAAAAATGAAACAATTTAAGGAAGCAAGTAGTTATATAGGTAGTTAGAAAATTAAAATAAAAGTTAGACTGAGAACACGTGCGTAATATCCCCTACATACATTGGTCAACAAGAAATATATGTAGTGCAGTGTTGCCAGAACTACAATTAATATCTAATTTAAAATATACTACTATAAATCATTATAAAATAAATATTATTATATGTAGGTATAACAAAATCGATTAACTTTAAATAAATAAATGCAAAATAAATAATTATAAAATAATTAATAAAATTAAATTAAATGTCATTAAATATCCAGTTGCAACATCATGGTCTATATTTACTTTTAATTTCAGGTTGATTTGACAAATCTGTTGTTAGATGATGTCCAAACACACTCACGTTTTCTTAATTTGATAAACCTTTAAGTCGTTTTTTGGTGAGCTTACTTCAGTTACCCAAAAGTATGTTATTCGGTTACCGTTGACATAATTATTGTGACGCTACTAGTCTACAAAAAGTTACTCACCACAAATTAAAAGTAACTTGTTTGATACTTATTTGTCATGTACTTCAAAATTAATTTAAATATATAAAATGTCCTGTTTTAATGCTGATACACTTTTGTATTATTAATTTAAAATGCCATTGAATTCATTTTTGTATTATACATACTGAGGTCTCGACCACCTTAAGCTGTAATTACCCAGTTACATGAAACCAAAGCATACTTGAGTAAGGTGTGACGTCATCAGTAAGGTTACCAGAAAACGAGTAAGTTGTAAACTAACCAAAGGTAACTTTTTCTCACTTGAAAATGACTTTAATTTACAAAGTGAGTAAATATTATAATATTTAAATTTAGAAATTTAATAAATTAAAATAAATATAATACATTTTAAACTTCTGGTGTGATCCAAGCACACTCACAATTTTTTTTAAACAATTCATTCCACCACCACTTCCATGTACTTAGTTTATATTAAAACTTGATAGCATCGAGTTAAAGTATTAAATCCACGCTTACAGCTGAACCAGTTTATATGACAATTAATTCAAACAGGATTGGCTGGAACCCGATGTTTTATATGAAATTTACGTAAGAAGAGAACAGATCTAGTAAGTCTATCTCTGTGAGCCTCATGATAGCCTGCCATCTATGCCAAAACATAGCTAACTTCAGCTGTATTTATTAATTGTCATTCTGCCATTGTTATATCGTAAAATGTCAATCTGAATTGATTTTCATGCTATAAAAAAAACAAACTAATAAATTTAGTGAATTGGCCTTGATGTTTGCATCTGATCACAATTTCAAGCTCGCATACTTATCCCTATTTTAATTAGAATCCAGTGAATCCGAGCGAATACAAACTGTCGATATAAACAAGTCAATTGTTGGTAACTCTGTATTTTGAGATCTGTATAAGTTAGCTAATGAACTAATAAAATCTATTTCTTCATGTCCAATTCATAACAAAATCCTTTAAATGCTAGACTGCCAAGTGTAACTTTCAATAAACCTCGTAACTTTTGTTATATTAAAAAATTGGTAAATAGAATATTAAACACAATTAAAAAATATTAGTATCAACAAAAATGAAACTTTGAGGACCTTATGAGGCCAAACAAAAAATTTCGAAGCATTTTGAAATTAAGATTTTTGTTTTCTTTTGAAACGACTTACAAAGTTACTTGGCGTTTGTCCGCCAATTAATCCCCACCTGCACATCAGGATATTTACAAAAAGTGATTGACAATTTTATTAAATAAGTTCATTGTTAGTTAATAAAAATTTCTAATGATTGTTTTGTAGATAACAATAGTATTTGCCTTGTACAATACAATGGAGTATCATATGGTTTTACATACTGGTAACACTTGTTAGTATTATTAATTATATATAATTATACTTAAACATACTTCATCAGTTTGTGAAGATTCAATTCTTTCATGAAATCCCCCAATTGATAACCAAATGTCATTCTCTTTTGCAATAGCTTTATATTTGTTCATTAAGGATCCATCTAATGATTCCGATAATTGTAGTGATTCCTGTGAATTTTCAGCCACATAGTCTGCACCTTCCGGAAAGAACATAAACTGAAATTACATAATGCTTTTAATTGTACTTATTTTGTTTTGTTTATATTAGTAATTACCTTAACATGTTTCTGTCTTGCTAACTGAGTTAACCTTAAAAACGAATCTAAATTTTTTGATTTATTGTTTGTTGATGTCATTTGGCAAACGCCTACAATTGATTGTTCCATTTTACGAATATATGAAGTACAAAAATTTCGTATTTTATTTGAAAACAACAGTTTCATTGGAAACAAATTGTGTCGATGCTCATATGTTTTTGATAAAGTGGGGGGATTCTACATCTGACATAGCTATCTGACGTTTGAACCACAGGGCCGGATTAAATATTTTGTTTAAAAAGTTTAAAGTATATACAAGGCGTTTATAAAAAAAGTGGCAACTAACTTAAAACTAACATTTTTGTATATTCACGTAAGTGTATTTTGTTTTTAAATCTCAAATATTTGTAAAACAATTTCTTCTAAACAAAAAAATATTAAAAGTATGACAATTAATAAATAACTACGCTTGTAATGTAATGATATATTTCCGCATTTGCAATTATGATTAATATTGAATCAACTTTATTGATTATTTATTTCATAATGATGTGTTTAATAAATTTGAATTACGTACTTTTCACGTCAAACTATGCGTTGCCCCCTATTAGCTTCAGCCATTATCTTGTGCACATGAAAACACCACTCATTTTTGGTTGGCATGGTGTAGAGTTGGGGGATGCTGATAATTGCATTGCTATTGTCAGCAGTAGTTAGCCAAAAGACTTATTTAACAAAAATGAGAAACTTAGGATATTCGGTGCCAGTGCAGCAACAAAATAATTCACAATACTCTAAATTGCAAACGTTATTTAATTAAATATTTATAATTAATTAGTAATATAGATATAACAGGATTCACAGCGAAAATGTCGAGCAAGTCAGACGCGAAAGTAAATGCTCCTGAAGCAGAAGTAAAAAATGTAAATGTAGCAGTGTTGCAGTAAACGGATACAACTGTATCACGTGTAATACTATATACCACCAGAGCTGCGTTAAAAGATTGAAACAAGTTCAATTTATTAACGAGATTGATATGAAGTGCTCTGAACAAATGGATCCACAAGCTAAAGAAGTTGAAATAATGTATTAAAAAATATTATAAATAACAAGGATACAATTATTGAATAAAAAAATGCGTTAATTGAAGGATTATATGGCAAAATTGCTCTTTTAGAAGATCAATTAAATACTTTTAAATCCCCGTCTTACGCAGATAGATGTAAAATTCCAGAGAAATAAATGAAAATTGGTCACGGAGATACCAAGTGAGAAAGAAATTCTCAAACATGTATTGAATGCTGTTCCTCTGGATAAGCAATATGTAGAAAAACTGAAGGACATTATTTATTTAAATAAAACTTCAAATTATAGAAATGATAGCAATGAGCAATGGAAAGTAGTAAGAAACAAACGCAAGTCAACTAAAAAAGTTACTGGCTCCTGTACCGACCAGCAAATTGCATTAAAATCAGCTGAAAAAATGCATACTTATATATTGGAAAATGTTCACAGTCTGCAACTGTAAAATGTGTTAAACATTTATGCGTGTAAAACATCTCAATGTTTATATAAAAGAAATTGAGGAATTACCAACGAAAGGAAGAAATAAAGCGTTCAAGGTAGCGGCGAATTACAAACACTGAGTACTGAAACTTGGCCAGAAAATATTATTATACGCCGTTTCAACTTTATAAGAAATCCCGCAATTGCAAATTTTCTAGTAAACGACACCGACGGTGCACAGAAAACACACTAGTAGCCGACATACATCCAAGTAACAAATTTCGTATCTATTTTATAAACTGTCAATGTCTCAGAAATACATTAAATGAATTTTAAGCATTCCTAATTGAATATAAACTCAACATGATTTGCATTTGTTTAAAATGTCAAATTATTCACTTGCATCAACCTTTGCAAAATCACAATAACAACATGGAGATGTGATCCAGCTTCTAAAGCAACATACAGATTTCAATATTATTGAAAACATAAATAACCTATCCATAGAAAAGCACTGTGAAATAGCAGCACCATACCTTCAATTGTGTGATACTATTGTAATTAACATGTATCGTTCTCCATGTGTAGATTTTAATATGTTTTAAAATATTTTAAGTGTTATGTTGAATAGTCTGAATATTGTCAAAAATGTTATTCCAGGGGGCGATTTAACGTTTAATTTCATACAGACAATAATCGGGCTTGTCTTATAAACTAAGGGAATTGGTTAATTTTAATACCAGAATTGCAAATTGCATTGACAACGTTTTTACAAACATACAAGAGTCTATAACATAGCCTTGGCAAGGCGATTATATCGCATCGCCAATAGATTCTGATTTTTCAGATCAGATTGGAATTGAAATAAAGGTACAGGCAAATCTTCGATCAAAAACCTCTATTGTACGAATAATAAGACCCATTAAATTCAATTTATAAACTTTCTTCAACACTCTGATTTTTAATTTATTGATAAATGTCATGTATCGATGCTTCCTTTCAATACTTTATGGAAGTTCTTAAACAGTCATTTACGTTATGTTTTAATGTCAAAACAACTAAAACACTTTATAACAATGTAGTATGATATACTAAACAACTTAAACAAATGCGCGAAACTCTTCTTTTACTGAAAGATGCTGCTTCCAGGTCTCCTGAATTTAAACCCAATCATATGTTGTTTAAAAATAAATACGTTAAAACAAGCGAAACAACTTGCAAATGGTAACTACATTGAAAACTCTGGAAATAAAACAAAAGCAATGTGGTCTTTAATAAATAATATTAAGAATAAACTGTGATACAAATAACTGTGATATAATTAATTGTGATAATAAAAATGTGA